>CM022759.1:24206286-24371286 GCA_012411365.1 Ameiurus melas
TATAGTTTATGTCTATACAATATATATCCTTTATGGTATTTTGTATAGTTTATATCATAATATGGAACAGCATAAGTCACGCAACCGTTTACTCATCAAATGGGGTCTGAGTAAAACTGAAACCTCGCATCACGAAAAGAAAAAATGTCCCGTATAAAACTCAGTTTATTGGGAATGTGCTGTAAAGTGTTCTCTATTAAAGCGCCCCTGTTTTGCTTGTTCAGATATCACCTTTCATGTAGTGTTATGTAGCTGTTTGTGAATGTATAAAATCTGCATAGTTAAAAAACATCGAAGTGCACGACTAACGAGTTATTGACTCCCAAAAGAAGGAACCGATTCTTCAGGAATTCCAGACTTCATGTACAGTCCCCACCTCTGGTCTTCATTGGCTGCTCGTGAACAACGTGTACTTTGACCCGCCCTCAAACACTACAGTAGTTGCGTCTTGAAACTTGGGCTCAAGTCTAGAAGACCGTATTGTCTGCGCTGCAAAAGCAAAACCACTTTGCATGGACTCTCAAAAGATGAGGATCTCATGTTACTCATGTTATTGTCAAACTATATATACACTCACCAGTGAGAAACGTCCTGTTCTCATCGTGCTTGCGATGGTGGTTCTGGTTCATCTTCCTGTGTATCGCTATTGGACTCGGGCTCAAATTGATGAGGTTAGACTGACGACATTATTACTAAGCTGAAATTCAGATATGATAATAGACGATTCCTTACTGACACGTGCTAACAGCAGTAAACCAATCACAACAGACTGGGACATCTGACCAATCAGAGTACAGTTGGCTCTCTTAAAGGAGGAGTTTAGAGTGAACGGATCACTTTTATATAGCGCTTTAAACAGTGCCACTGTCCCCCAGTACTGTTACCCCTTCCATCTTTTTCTGTGTATGTTCTTCTGCCAAACTCTTGCTCAAGTGAGCTTCAGCCGACCCATACCCCTTGACTTTTACCCACATTCCTCAGTTCCTGTTGACCGCAGCCAGTGCCCTTGTACGTACATAACCTAGATTGTGTTCACTCAGTGAACATCGACTTGGGGGAGAACTCTGAGTTTGTATGTGGGTGGCTGGGGGATGTTCCACCTCTAGGACCCCTGGATGATTTTGTATGGCTTCTGGAATGTTCATTCAAATGGTAATACCATTCTCCAGACTGTCATTTTATTTAACCTGCCTGCATATTATAGCACCTTCTTACCTTCTATACCTTGTTCAGCGACACAGTATTATAGAGATTTATCAACTATTCCACAATTCATTGTTATGTCCTTGTAAAAGTCAAACTCTTCAATGTTTCATCTAATTGGCATATAGTACATGTCAGTCTGTAATAATACCCATCTATGACATTTAACTGAGAGCTTTATAATGCAAGGGCATAACATAGTGTGCAGACTGTAAGTAATTGTATGCCGATTATACCATTTCTCCTGAGCTGAATGAATCTTATGTTAAAAAAAAAGTAATTATCCTTCAATTTAAAGGTGACTTTTTTTTTATTTTTTATTAATTAATTATTTTTTTTAAACCTTTTAATTTAAGGGTGATTTACTTAGGGCTTCCTGAAATAAAGGATTTCAAAGTAATTGAACACGTTTATGCTCGAATGTTTCTCAACCAGCTAGAATGATCCAAAGTCGAAAGGAACTGCCAATGATCCGAAGAACATCACTTCATCTGTGAAACGCTGGTAGCATGATCATGTCTGGTGGCTGGTGGATCAGGATTTCTTGGCGTGATCGTTTTGACCGCCAATTGCAACAGCGGGATAAATTCTAAAATTAGCATTTTATTGAAGCATTTCAACTCAAAACACAAATCCAAACAAATGACCCACATCTTCATGGATAATAGATACTAGAGATCCAGATCCTTTCTGCCTCTGGATGGAGCTCAAATCTTCTCCAATTCTAGACTGCTGGGACTACGGCTGCCCCTAAGACCATACAGACTTCTTATAAGTCAATACTGTACTATTTCACACTATCTGTCGTTACCCAGATGAGGATGGGTTCCCTTCTGAGTCGAGTTCCTCTCAAGGTTTCTTCTTCTTAAAACATCTTCGGGAGTTTTTCCTTGCCACCGTCGCCACTCAGTGGCTTGCTCAGTTGGGATAAATTCACACCTTTTAATATCTGTAAACAGTGTTGATATATTTCTGTAAAGCTGCTATGAGACAATTTCTATTGTAAAAAGCGCTATACAAATTGAATTGAATTGAATAATACTTTATCTTCAGCAGGCCAGGGACTGAAACATACTGCAAAAGCAGCTATAGTTTTTGTATCGTCAAAACCTGGCCATAATGGCAATTCATTTAAGTTACTAAAGATAATAACAAAAATAGATTGCAAACCATGAACTGTGGAGATCCCCAACATTTGATCTGTAAGGAAATACTAAAGATAGCAATTTTCCTTAAGGTGGATAATATATATGGTTATTTATAGTCATTGTGTTAAAAAAAAAAACAACAAAAAAAACCCAGTGGTGACCCATGTATTATTCATCCGGTGGCCAATATTGTGATTCCAAAAATACCATCACGATATCTGAAGACATTTCTACAATAAATGATCTGCACACAATATATAGGACTGCTAGCACACTGTCAGCAAAACAGTGTTGCATTTGAAGAAACTATTAAAAAGAAAAAAAATCAGGTTTCAGAAGTTTAATGATGCTTGTATTTAATGTTTACAAAAGTAAATTTCCTAAAACTGAAATGGAGAAAAAATATATTTGAGTCAAAAATAAAGATAAAATCAGCTTCCTCCAATCAGAGTTTGTAAAGTTCTTTTAACGTTATGTAGTGAAACAGATATGACAAGATATGTTAAAGTGTATTTTTACCATTATTTCTCACAATATTTATATTTTATTGTCTTGCCCAGCTCTACAAAACTGATGCAAATGCTCTGAAATTAAAACTGAGAGTCTGTTGTTTTTTATCCTCATTGCATTGTGTTCTTCAAATCCAGTATTGGGCAGTGACAACCGAAGTCACTGTCCAGCTACTAATGGATATTACTACATTATCATGCACGCACATTAAATGATATCCTGGCATCTGTTCTGCTGCAATAGTAGCAGTAAAGTCACAGACACTAATTTTCATTACAGGCCACATTATTTTAGTACCTGTGGCAGGCTCAATGGACCAGGCATTGTAATGCTTTCTCGAGTAGATAAGCCACTGTAGATTAGACGATGCGTTAATTCAGAATATTTGTGGCTCGGCCTAATTGCAGATTGTTTGCTCATGATCTCTCTTGGACAAAATGTTTACTTAAGGTAAACGGAGTTTTTAATGTTAATGGATCCCTGTCTCCCTCTCCGTCTCTCTCTTAAACTTTCAGATTGCGTCTTGCTCGCTCTTTCTCTGTCACTCCTCTTTCGTATAAAAGCATACAGGGTTTTATGCCCACATGACTAAAGGCTGTAGGGATCAGAGAGGGGGAGAGAGATGGCTGGAAGTGGTTGATTAGACTGCAGAGCGCTTAGGGCTGTTTTCTTTGGCTCGTGAATGGACCACAGTCTCGGGATGAGTGCCGTTTGAAGAAAGACTTGGGGAAAGTGACCTCTCCCATCACAGAGTGGAGGACTAAGCAACCTTTCCAGGAGTGGACAGAAGCCATATCAGCGTTCAGCAAAACACCTGGTTACCTGCTCTTTAAACTGAGGAAGTGAATGGGTTCACTTTTATATATCCAAGTGTGCTTTTTAGCCTTGTGAAAAAGCTGATAATTCTCTCCATTTCCATATGCTTTGACTTCAATACAGCGTGAAAAACTAGAATCTGACGTTTATTTGTGTAAAGTTAAAAAAGCAAAAAGCATGCAGGCACATGTCTGTTTATATATTCCCTGAATGCTGTCTAGGATTGCCGATGTTTTTTCACACATTTGCTATTAGACTCCCCGGTACATACACTACTTTGCTTTATATTAGGTACTCTGTGCCAAAGCAATAAATGGTTAGCACCTTCGCCTCACACCTCCAAGCTTTGGGGGTTTAATTCCTGTCACGGCCCTGTGTGTACGGAGCTTGCATGTTCTTCCCCCATGCTGCGGGGGTTTCCTCCGGGTACTCTGGTTTCCTCCCCCAGTCCAGAGTCATGCATGGTAGGCTAATTGGCATTTTCCAAAGTGTCTGATTGGGTGTGTGTATGTGATTGTGCCCTTTGATGGATTGGCACCCTGTCCAGGGTGTGCCCTGCCTTGTGCCCCCGTGATAGGCTCCAAGTTCCTTGTGACCTTGTAGGATAAGCGGTATAGAAAATTATGGATTTTTTCCTTGGTGAAAGTCCATCCACCCATCCAAGTTTTCATTCGGTATGCATGTTTTATACTTAACATGCTTTACGGTGATCTGACGCACACCGATGCTATAACTATAGCGCACACGTATGAATCGCACGACCTGCTGTGCTACACACAACAGCTGATGTGAGATGAGGTTGATGATGGAATGTTTGTATGTGTGTGTGTTTTTATTTATTTATTTTAGTATTTAATTAGCATACACAGGTGATGATGATGGTGATGATCTTTTCAGAATCAGAACCACGCAGATGTGTGGAAACTGACAGAACCGAGCAAAATAAAGCAGGCACAGCATAGTCGCAGTCACATCGTGGTTAAACAGAAAATGCTGACACATTTTCTGTGCTGACGGAATATAAAGACTCTGGTCAGACTCAGATAATAAATTTAAATGTGATGTGAGGACAGAACAAGAAATCAAGACTTGCTGATTTCTAGTCTAGGATGCAAACAAGATGTGCAACATTAGAAACATTGTTAAAAGAAGGTGATAAACATTAGTATATTTGTTCTAATCCTTTAGCTTGTATTAATGCATTTAACTAGCTTACCATATGTTGTTGTATGTTGGCCACCACATTTTAGCCTAGCTTCCAGGCAAATAAAACATGAGACTGGGCAGTACTTTAATGGATCCCAGTGTACTAGCTAACTTATGCAAATTTATGATTTGTTCACCCCTGTGATTTAAAATGGGTGACTTGTAATAAGGTTACAAACCAGAATTTGACAACCGAGATACACTTTATGAGACTAAAGCTAGATGCAAGCGTATCGGATCTTTCTCTCGAGGTCCCACGTGTTTTAGGGTGCTCACACCTTTTGCTGCCTCTCATAAGCTTTTCTTCATGTATCTCATTATCCCTGAGATTATTATCCACCCACTAAGGGCTGATTTACGGTTTCTACGTTGTTAGGTTTCTACAAGCCGTCCTCTCGACCCTGCCAAATCATAATCCCTAACTTTTCAACCTCTCTTGTTCATCTCTGATTTTCATTCAGGAGCATAAGCAATGGGCAACAATTAAAATTGGATTCCCTGCCATGTTTTCAGACTACATTTGGATTGGGAGAGGAAAAATCCTTAGATTAATTGCTTCCTCTCTTGAATGCTGCTTCCTCCATGTACAGAATGTAATAATTTGACTTTTACATGGGCTTATGCATAATTTTCTAAGGAAACATTTTGTGTAAAAAAAAAAAGTGTATTCAAAATGCACAAAAAATGTAACCAGATTGTGTATTTATCTCATTAATTTGATTATGCAATGATGGATAGATTTTTGCATATCCCATATTGTTGGTTAGCTGGGGGCAGAGTGCAGGGTTAGACCTGATGCTGCACCACTGGAGCAGAGAGGGTTAAGGGCCCAACAGTGGCACCTTGGCAGTGCACTTGAACCACTGACGTTCTGATCAGTAACCCAGAGCCTTCACCATTGGTCCACCATAGTGAAAGCAGTGTCATGTAGTTACGACTTGGCCTGTGTTCTGCAAGGAAAAGTAGAATATGGGTGTCTTAAGCATTTGAACATTGATTTAAAAACATGAATATTAAAAACATTTGAACAGTGAAATACATCCTGAAAACCCTAATGCAAATATAAAGCTTGGTACTTTGTTCTTTTTTTTTTTTTTTTTTTTTTTAAAGCAGCAGGTTATGTAGGAACAAAGAATCATAATGCAGGCTATAAAAAGAAATAAATGTGCATAAAGAATTGTTTTATCTTCACATAGTGGCATCCTGAATTGAAATCAAATTAAATTGAGAAGTCCCGAGTTATTTCCACCCCTACTGATGGAGTGCTCTGCTTATGGATGACGATGAGCAAAGTGAGTTTTTTTTTTTGCTTTTTTAATACTCCTAGTTATTAAAGTGCTGTGGGGGGGTTGGGGGAATAGTTTCTTCTAAATGCTTAATTAGTGGTACTGGTCATATTGATTATCTAGCCTTATGGTGCACACACAGTGCTAAGATGTCCTAGATTGTATCATCTGCAGTGTTGTTTTCATCATCCCCCCCTTTACAATTTGTAGTCCCATGTGTGACATTAGAACATCAGTCTGGCGTTATTATCTATTCTCCTATTTTGTGTGTTTGTCACTCATGTATACAAGTCTGCAAAGAAAGAAAGCCTTATCGTCCAAGCCAGATTCACATATCGTTTAATGCCGTAGCATGCAAATGAATAAATATTCAGTGTTCCTTCACTCACCGATGCACACACACACACACACACACACACAGTGGGAGGTGCTGTCAGGCAGGCATGCGGTGGTTGATGAATGGTAGCGTTGTCACCACAGTCAGGTTCAGCTCTTTTGTGGTGTATGTTTTATGCCCGTGTCTCCGCACAATACAGCCAGACGTCGTCGCTCGATGTGGGGGTGTGTGTTTGTGTTTTCATCTGAGCAACTCTTTGTTTGTTTGTACTTGGGCAGAACTATTTAGATCTGAGCACTCATTTCTCGCCGTTCTAGCGCCTGTGGCTATAACCATTTGATCAGATAAGTTGCAATGTTTATATGAATGGGAACTATCTCAATTATAGCCCCTGCCCACCGCACATTTACTTTCCCGGGTTGGTTATGCAGCATTGAAATTAGTCTGTGTTCCTTTTTGGCGTCCGCAGCCTTATGAATGATGGACCGCTAGAATCCACCCTGATCACCCAAAGGCGAACAGAAGCCCACGTACAGGTTCACTCAGTGTGATTAATGAGCAGGATCATGGCAAGAAATCTGAGAGCCTCCTCGTATTCTGCCTGCCTTCTCCCTAAGGACCCGTGTGATGCATATGCTATGGTCTCAGGATAAAAAAAAGAGGTGGTAGAAGGGAGAGAGAGAGAAAACACCTTGCTTTCCTAGTAGGAATTTATTCTGAATTCTTCTCGTAATAATTTTTTTTATCGAGTCCAGGTATTGCTATGTGCATTGATAAATGGTGTGTGAACTCAACTGAATTCCTTCTAAAAACATTCTTCAAATACTTTCAAAAATTCTTCTCTTCTATGTGTATATAGTTCTTCCTTTCCTGTAGTACAAGAATCTCCATGAGAGATGATATCAAAAAAAAAAAAAAAAAGGAGCTTGTTTGTGTTAATAAATCAGAACATTTCTATAACACTGTCTGGTAGGCAAATCCATTTTCAAGCAGTTTTAGTGTCTTATTGCTTATTCCTTCTGCAGTCAGGGCTTATTTATAGCTCTGGGGAATTATGAAGTTTCCCTAGGTGACTTGAATATGAAAGGCCATATGAATCCGAGTAGCAAAATTGAGACATAAAAATATATAACAAAATTGGATTGAGTCTTCTGTCTTTGTGACAGCTTGACCGATAAAATAAGCAAGTAATATAGTACTGGAGTTCACAGGGGAAGGGGTGGAGTTGATCTGTGACTCCTTACAGTCTTATTATGTTTGCCTGCAAGTGTTTGGCTAATATTCTGCTGTTACCTGTGTTTGGGGGAAAAAAAAAACTCTGAAAGGATCATCTTTAGGCTTGTGAGTGATTTGGAGACATTAGTTATTTTTATAGCCTTTAGACCTCTCAGAACTTGATAACTCTCAGTGCAAGATATTTGAATACCAGACTAGCCGTTCGAGGCACCAGTATGCAAATACTGCAATCAGTATTCAGATATTTGTTATACCCTGCATACGCATTAAGGCAGTGAAAATTGTATGAAAATTTCAACAAAACGATGAGCCAAACATACTTCCAAATCAACACCGGAATGCTCAAAGAAACACTAACTCAAAGTTTTGTAATCCCTAGCTCGGTCTCTGATTTTGAACCTTACCGTGGTTCCCAACTGAGTGTGATTGTTCCTGGTGCCTCATGCAGTGTTGGTCTGCTTTCAGACTTCTTTCGAACTCTGGTGCATTTTCATGATAAACATGGAGAACACAATCACTGTTTGTTTATTTATTTATTTATTTATTTATTTATTGGTACTATTATGTGCTGCAGTTATTATGTGCAGCAGTAGACCTGTTTTCTATCCCACAATGTTCCCCTGCCACTCATGGAACATGCATGCTGTGGAAACGAATGATGTCATCATCGGGTAAAACATGCACAGGTAACTTTTACTTCCTGACCAAGTGCGGACCCGAGTACAAGTTGAGTTCACAGTCATAGGAATCACAGCACAGTTCCAGTGCAACCGAACTCAAACCAACTCCCATAGGTAGTCTGAGTTCGGGACCGTGGTACGCTTCCAGGTCCGCGTTGCCGCTTTCACATCGTGCAAACCGTACCCTGTTTCAGAATAAACCACCCGAAACCCCCCCAAAATTCTGCATGGTGAAATGACCAAATCTCTAAATTTCCTTTTAACTCAGTCTAATTATTTCATCCCTACAGCAATCAGGGTTATTGTCAAATAATCTAAATTAAACAAATCGCAAAAATTGACATACAAATCAACAAAACTTTTTTTCAAATCCCACCAGAGATTTTATATGGGGTTCTAGTCACACTCACCTGAAGGCCCTGAATCTTCTCCTGCAACCAAGCATTGGCAGAATTTGAGGTTTGTTTAGGATCATTGTCCTGTTGGAAGGTCCAATGGCACCAAAGCTTCAATAAACATGATTGGCAATGGGGGTTGAATCATTTTGATTGCAATTGTATATCAGTTTTTGCTCATTTTCATGAAGGTGCTAATATGTCTGCAGGGCACTGTAGTTGTTTGAACAGAGAGCGTCAATATGAGTACTGCAGAACTGAAGCGGACATAGCAAGTAAAGACAGTTGGTGTAAATGCTAGTACAAAGGCATGCTACTAATATTAGTCAAAAAGCAATCAGTTGAACTACACACGATGATAATAATGCTTAATTATTAGATCAACAGTAAATATAGTAATGAGTAATTGTAATTTGTGCTGGTTTACATTAAATGGTAATCGCATCTCAATACATAAGGCATAAGGATAGACTAATGTATACATAGACACGGAAAGGGTTGTGGGTGTTTACAATCATATTCAAGTGCTCTCAGAGAAACTGTCATGTGTTTGTCGAAGACCATCATCGATTGTTGCCTTCATTAGGAGCATTGACTAAGAGTCTTTTGAAAGTGATCTGAGTTCAACTGTCACAATTTTGTGTCAGATTTGTTTGATGGACAGGACTGGCAAGAACGTATGGGGGAATGAAATATATATATATATATATATATATATATATATATATATATATATATATATATATATATATATATATATATATATATATATAAATATAAAGAATACTTAAAAAGGACTTATGTTGCAATTCCATCTCTGCCAGAGGGTTTATTGCTGCCTTCTATCTGCTTGCTCTGACTTTTGGCTATGGCAAGAATGTAAAATGGATCATACTTTTTAGCTCTAGCTCTCCTGCTGCAGTGACCTTTAGCACAATGCATATTTGTGACATGCCCCAACTTCTTTCTCAAAAAGATAAAAATCACTTATATATAGTACATGCCATGGTTTAACTTGCCAATCAAATCCTCTTGAGCACTAACCCATACTGCTGATTTGTAAAATGTCTCTTTCTGGTGTCTTTCAAAATGGCAAGTTTCAGTTCACCCTAATCAAATGAAAGCCTCATCTGTCATTATTTTGGACACTTTGACACTCTGGAGCCAATGACTGATTTAATAGAAATGACCAGTGCATAAAAATACATAGTTAGGGACACAGTACTGGCTTGGAATGCCTTTTCAGAAAGATACCAGTATGGGTCTGGAATGCTTTATCAGAAGCGGATTGATTTTGGTTTATTTATTTGATCTGGAGTTCCTTCATTTTGGCTGTAAGGTAAACAGAAATGTGTGCTAAGACCGTGGCATTCTCAAGAGGATGGACACTGGACAAAGTCCCCATGAAATCAAAATGGAAGAACAATGATAAAATTTGCATTTGTAAGATATCTGCATTCTAAATTGACAGTCTCTCTACCGCCATTTCGATGACCTCATTCTCCACTTTGGCTTCTCATCAGATTTTCTGTCCAATCAAATGCTATTTAGACTCTGAAGTGTCCCACCCCCAGCTGTTGTAAGTTTTCTAGCTGTGAAGTAAGTTAAACGCTGTTGGCTACTTAAAAAGGGGGAGGAGCCACTCGATATGTCCCACCCTGACTTACTGTTTCAGAGGACATTGAATAATGCTACGTGTGTCAAGGCACTTCACAGGGACTTTAAAGCAAAGTGTCATCAGAATACTGTGATCAACGTGGGTGGAAAACTTATGCAAATTGGTGTTCAAAAGAAGAGGAGCTGGCCAAACACATAATCTGAAGGTATAGCAGTGGTTACATGACTTACCATGACTTAAATCATCTCGGTGCAGTTTTTATGAAACCAAGGTTTAGAGGGTGGCCTGGAGAATATCATGGTTAACTTTATTAAAAGCTAATAGATTCAGCGAGAGCAGCCCATTTTTGCTAAAGTGACCACTTCTGAAGTTGGATTTAACTTTGCATATAAAATATCAGTCACATTCAATTCCAAAATACCATAAAGAGCAGTTTTTGCTGGGTTTGGTTCCTGCTTGATTACATTTTCTGAACCACTGCTGTCCCACCTTAAGGCATATGTTGAATCACGTTTGCAGCTGTAATATCGTTAAGTTTAGGTTTTTTTTTTTTTTTCTGGTCTGTTTGGTGCTTTGAGGCGGTTAAATTATACTGCACTGGATTCTGACAAGCATTTGAAAGCGAGCAGAGAATATAAAAACCAAAAGGCAATCAAGCACCCACCAGGTGGGCTAAATCTTCACTTTATATCTATTAAACCTGACATGTCTTAGGCTTTTGTAGGTTTTTATAGCTTTTGCTAAAACTCAAGATTTCTTTTCTAATTTTCTCCTTATCCTCTAAAGCACACCTCCATTTTCTCTAACCTCCACATTTTCATTCTTTTCCTGTAATTGCTCCGGAACAGTAATGGCAGAACGAGAACTTGGACCAGTCTTTCTGCTGCGCTCACTCTCCACATCCTTTTGATGTTTATACTCCAAAAAGACAGTATGTGTAAAGGTTTTTCAAAGGCTTGGCTTCTTTTTCTCCTCCCTTGTATGAATGACACGATAAAAATAGCCTTTCAAGGTCACTGTGCTCAATAGGGCTTTAAGAGAATTTCTCTGTATCTCTGGAAAAATCTAGAAATCAACTCCTTTCTTATCCCTCCTCTTTCTATGGTACTTCATTTCAGATTCTGGACATACACTGTTCACCACTGCCTGAACCCACCCAACTTTCTGACAGCCATCAGCGTAATCCTTTTAGATCCCCCGTGATGATTACTGCCTATGAGAGAGGTTAGTTATGGAAAGGATAGCAGCTTTGGGGAGGACAATGGAAGCCAGTGAATGCAGGTCGATTGAAGAGAGATGTGAAAAGAGAGCTGTCGGGCTGCGCACTGCGCGCTGTCACTTTACAGCACTTTTAAGGAGGAAACTCGTGCCAAGAGGGTCTCTCGGTGGTCAGTAGAAACAGATGAAGGTTACTGTACAGCTTTACATTTCTCGCTTCTTAAGAGCACAAAAGATTTAATGCGATTAGCTTCTTGGAAGAACTGGTTCTTTGAGGGACACAGAGTTTGTATGGGTGTCTTCATCAGTGTAGGAAATGTTTTTGACCACCTCCTTCATGATGGTCATTACAAATCTGAACATTTTAGTTAAGGTGTCAGAAACCCTGCCTCATAAGCATACTGTCTGGCTGAAGAGGCGAAGAACGTGTGGACAGCCTGGCTAAAAAAAGGCCTGGGAAAATTTGTGGTAGTGGGAAGCAGTGCCAGTCATACATTAGATAGAATTAAGGTAGACATACTAAAGCCATGCAAAGGAATTTTTGGCAGGATAAATCTTGGTTTAACACTGTGAAATTACACAATTTTGAAATTTTTCATGTACTCACTTGCATCTTACAAATGTGGCAAAATCTTTCACTCACCCTCCCAGAAGTGGCACATTGACCTACTTTAACTATTGCAAATCAGCAAAGCTAGCACTTTCTGTAGTAAGTCTCCTTACAAAGTGTAAATTGCAAGTCCTTCTGTTTGGAAGCTCAGAGACCCAAAAGCAGCACTTTCTCGAGAAACCTCCAGTGTGTTGGTTACCAACTGCTTTTCTCTGGGTCAAAATGAAGTGGAGGTTTGTGGCAGAATCCTGCTGCTTGAACAAAGTTGAAGAGCGGTCTCGTTTGGCTGGGTTTCATTCCTGTGAGTTTTCATGCTGTTGACACTGGGGATCTAGCCATGTGGGAATGATACCAGTGTCCTTGTTATTAAACTTGCGATGTTCATGGAAAGTCGAGATTCTCTAATTGGCTTCCATCTTGTTAATATTGTCCTCTGCTAGGGTGGTAAAAATTTGACTTGGAGTGGTGGTAATGGTTTCAGTAAGTCTGTGGGCAGCAGCTCTCCTGTGGTAAGGAGACAGCAGATGGGCCTAATGGTATTCCTCATCTGACTGCCCATTTAAAATGGACAACCAAGCACAAAAAAAACCTCAAGCCTCTGGCTGCCACAGGGCAGTTTTTGCAACAGCTGAAGCCAGAGCCTAATGTAGCAGAGCAAGAAACTCACACTCCTACACACACACTATTTTTGCCCTTTCGTTTTTAGTTTCTCTTTCTGACAGCAAAATGTATAAATGCGGTGAATGTAATAAAGCAAAATAATCTGTTTCTCCTGCATGATTCATTCTCTAAACCAAATTAATAGGAAACATTTCTGCAGCTATCTGCAGTCAGAGATGGTTACGGTGGCAACAAGTAAAAAAGTCACCATCTTTAATTGACACTGTGGTAAGCTAAGGTGTTTTCAGTTGTGTTGCATGCACTCTCCCACGAGAATGACTCATTCATCTTTAGCTTGCTTTCAAACCTTTTCATCCCTTTCTTAACCCCTTGCACAGATCTTAACTCTTCTACTATATCAGCATTAAATGGTCTCTTGAACTATGGCCCTGTTTAGACTTGGTACTCGATCAAACCCAATCACAGGTGAACAGCCGAGACGGATAACCGTTCACGCTTGATATTTTCATGTGTCTCCATTGATGACTTGTGATTGCGTTTTGTCAGTACAAGGGTTTCCAAGTCTGACGAGTCCTCAGGTTAAAACCAAACCCAAAATTATAAGCCAACACCAAATCAAAACTGTTTATATATTTAGCCATTGGATGGTGTTTCCTAATTTAATCATCAAGCACTTAGATCAGTCGATAAAAGCTTTACTCATACACTCATTTCTCATTGCTTTTTGTGCAGGATTTGTTCATCTTTTCATGACCTTTTGTATGCTTTCAATCGCACAAATGAAAAGAGTGATTTATTTGCGTGCATTCTGACCATTTCTGTGCTTGATGGCTTTTATATTGCCAGCATGTCCGGACATGTTCTCACAATCCTCAACACTCTTTAAGGAGCCAAGGCCCATTAGTGAGCCGCTGCTGCTCAGCTGTTCCTAAAGCCACGTTAACCCCCGTTCAGATCATTACGTGCTCGCTATTCCTACCCGACTCAGTTTCTACGCTGTTTTTCAGCGACTCATATTCTCTCCACAGCAGGGGTGTCACACACTAGCCCTGGGGCCATAGTACTACACAGTGTGATGTTTTCCCTGCTCCAACACATCTGAATGAACTCATGAAGAGCCTGATAATTAGCTGATGAGTTCAGGCAGGTGCGTTAAAGTGCTGTTTCTGGCTCACTGTAATTAAGCACCGATCCTGCTGTACCTGGACTGCAATACATTTAAGTACTATCGCATGAGCAAGACTGCGGTTATACTGTATCAGTACGGCTGTTATCAGGCCGTGGGTAATCTGTAGTGATGGTTTCAAACTAGGAAGTGGGATTTTATGTGGCGAACAAATACAAGCAAATTAGTGGACTAGAACTATCCATCCGTCCATCTTCTACTGCTTACTCCCTGTGAACTTAAGGCTCACAGGGAACCTGGAGCCCATCCCAGGGAGAATTGGGCACAAGGCGGGGTACACCCTGGACAGGGTGCCAATCCATTGCAGGGCACAATCACATACACACTCACACACCCATTCATACGAATCAGAACTAACTGTTGTATAATGCAAAGTATCAAACAGACAGAAGTTTTTCTCTTTTCAAAACAAGATATTCAAGACTCCTATTAAACCTGCTCTGTGGGGGTGGATTTAAACTTAAACACAATATAAAGAACACACCATGATGGTGGTCTTGGGTTTGGTCGATTGAGTTAAGATTGGGTATATGTTTATCTCTGTGAAGTAATACCGTCCACCTTTCTTTGTAACACAAGACACCCCTCTTCATGCTGAACTAGTTGATCAAGGACGAGTTTATTTGGTGCTGGTTTAATAGGAGATGGAAGAGAATTAAATTTTGGTTTGACCAAGCAAGTGCAGTATTGAATCATAAATGTTTCTGGTCCACACCAGTTACTTTTACACTTAAGTCTCTCAGTGTTTTGTATGCAGGTTATGAGATTAAGGCCCATAACCACTCCAGAGAATTTGATAGCTACATCAATGGAGGCATCTGAAAGCCATAATTTCCTCTAAACCAGCCTTTTTTTTTGTTTGTTTTTTAAGCTGTAGCTGCAGTTATTCACATGGCGCATTAATATTGATTTTCTTTCTTCTTCTTTTTTTTTTTTTTAATAATACCCAAGTGCCTTCTCTTAGATACAGAATATTGAGTTGTAATGGAATTGTTTTAGAGCGTCATGGTGTGTATGGAACGCATCTGTCACTCTGTAATTGCACATGTTTTGGGGGAATAAACTTCCAGCGTACATTAACAACATTTAGTGTGAAACGATGCATACAGATGGGTGACAAAAAAGGGAAAAAAAAACATATAATTTGGCTTCCATGAGCCACCAGAACAATGTGCCTTGGCGTAGCTTCCACAAGTCTGTTGAATTGCAGTGGAGGGTTAAAACATCATTCTTGTAGAAGATAGATTGATGTTTTGATGGTGGTTGTGGAGAGAGCTATCTGAAATTATTAGAAAATCTCCCATAGTGTTTTCACTTGGGGTGAAATCTGGTGACCGTGATGGGTATTGCATGATTTGCATCATTTTCATACTCCTCAAAACATTCAGTAACCCATGTGCCCTTTGGATGGACAAGGGTTAACCTGGACGTGCCTACACTCAAGATAGTTGTTTCATCATAGGATAAATGTGATCAGTCAGAAGACCTTTGTGTTGATTTACAAGTGAAACAAGTGGTTTGGAATGTAGTCAAACTATTATAACAAAATATTACTACCTCATCCATGTTACATATTACTTATTCATTTCAGTAATATTAGTAATATCAGGTGAGCAAAACTAGGAGTGTATGCGGTTTGCTTACTTTGCTTGTTTGGGTTACCCTAACATGCACTGATTCCCTTCGCTGATGTCTACCCTCTGTTTCAGCCAGTCTCTGACACCAAATCAAGATATTCTCTGATTGAGTGCTAACGAGGGCCAACTGGTGCAGAACGTAATATAAAAGCTACAGGTAGAGATTGGCCATTGAAATCCGGTGAGGTCTTACAATCCTCTTGCTTTGTCACTCTAAGATCTACAACAATGGATGTCTCAAACGTTCAGTTTCTATGAGAAATCTTACTGTCTCAATAAAAACGCATGAAAATGCACTCCTTACCAGTGGATATGTGTCCACATGCTTTCAAATATTTAGAATTTCTTTTCTTGTAACTTTCACTGTTCTACTAGGAAAACATAGGCATATTTCCCCCCAAATGATTTTACGTACTCTTTATCTTACCTAAGCTTTCTGCCAAGGTCATGTTAGGTCAAGTACTCCCCAGCTACTTTAATAGTAGAATAGTACTGTTATTATTTAATAATACTTCAATTGTACATCTTCTAATTCATGCAATTTTTCAATCAACTAATCAAACATATAACGGTCCTGATTCAGTGAGCCTGTGACCAGTTTTGCCTCAGATTCTTGTTCTTGGCTGAGAGGACTGAAACCTGACGTGGTCCACTGCTGTTGAAGGTCCACCTCCAAGGTTTGACATGTTCTGCATTCTGAGATGCTTTTCTGCTCACCCCGTTTGTAAAGAGTGTTCAAACTAGTCTGATGTCTCTCGTTAACACACCGTTTCTGCCCACAGAACTGCCGTTTACTGAAGGTTTTTTTTTCTTCACACCATTCTGTGTAAATTCTAGAGAAGTGTGTGTGAGCAAGAGAGAGAGAGAGAGAGAGAGAGAGAGAGAGAATATCCCAGGAGAACAGCAATTTCTGAAAAACTCAAACCAGCCCATCTGGTACCAACAATCATGTCACAGTCAAAGTCACCGAGAACACGTTTTTCCCTAGTCCGATGTTTGATGATATTTTTATGCACTGCACTTCAGCCACATGATTGACTGATTTTGGATAACTGCATAAATGATCCTATTAAAGTGGCCAGTGAGTGTTTATATGTTTTGTAATTTAATCTCTGGTTTTGGTGAGACTTGTTTCTGTGTGAATGTCTTGTGCCTGTGTAGGTTCGCTGTCACTACTTGACCATATGTTATGGCATAAGTGTAGTGTGTGTGTGTGTGTGTGTAGGCCATCTGTTGGAGAGTGGTGTGTGCCTTTTGAGCAGGCATTTTTATTACATAGAATACTTGGCTTTGTATATTTGTCTGTTTTGTGTATGCAGCTTTTATTCCAATTTCCATTTTCGTGACTAACATAGTGACCTTTTTTTGGGGGGTGGGGGGTGTTAATATTTTGGACCAATGTGATTTAGCCATGTAGTAATCAGTGACCCCTGTGTGCTTGGCAATCCATAGTGTAAATGTAGATCATAAACACCTGCACCATCAGCCCAATTAACAGCCCAATTAGCCTTAATCTCTGCCACAAGCATGAGAAATGGCAGCTGGGAATGGAGTGTTTATTTCTGAAGGAGGAAGCTCTCAAGGTTGCATGTTATTGTGCATATTTTTGATGTGCATGTGTGAGAAAGAGACTTCAAGAAGTGAATGTGTTTTTGTGCTTGCACTTGCATTGTTGAGGCAGTTTTTGTGTGTGTTTGTCCATTGTAGGATAAGGAGTCTTTCACTGTTTGTTTGGTAAACTAACAGACCCCTCAGACAGAGGAAGCACATGATCCAGAAAGAAAACTCCCTAGATTCTTCACTGCTGCCCCTACTATTCCCATAACTATGAATTGCACGCTAGCTAATAGGGACCTTAAGCAAGGACAGCTGTAGGGACGGCTATGGTAACCGGAACGAAATTTTTGTTCATGACGTAGCCGTGGAAACCAAAGTCACTAAGAAACCTCTCTAACACTATGGCAGAGGGGTCAGAGTGTTTGACGGCCTTTCTTGGCTTAAGAAAATTAGTTTAAAAAAAAAACAGCAATAGAAGAATTCTTTTATGCATTAACAGATAAATTCATCCCAGAGGAAGGGTTTGAACTGTTACATTGTACTATATCTTCAGAAATTTTTTTTTCTCAAATGTCTCAAATTGTTCATTGAGTTCATTGAAGGATTAACAAATTATTACATGCGCGGTACAGCTCGGTACAGTTTTTGTTCAAGCCTCCGTAGCGTCCTTATCGCGGTCCTTATCTCTGATGTCTGTCGCGGCGTACAGTTTGTGAACTGAAACCTATGGAAGACTTGCATTGACATAAAGAGCATACAGTATGTAACAGGGTGAAGGTCATGGCAAGTGTGAGGTGTGTGTTGCTGTGAAGTGGTGGAGGTTGCCACTAATAGCTGAAAGAAGGAGCCTCGGTTGCTATCAGTTACGAGGCGCAACGCACTGGGGTGACGGATTAATAGCTGTCGTCGCGCTTCTCTCCCCGTGGAGTTATATTTAGTGTCCTTATCACAAAAGTGTCACTGTGGTGCAACCGAGTTAAACCAGGTAGTAGCTGCCTGCTCTGGCCTTTGGACTATCTTTCTCTCTCGAGTTCAGAAAGACTTGTTGCATTAACGTGACACTATTATCACAGGGTAGTTAAAATATACTGTTTTGAGAATTGGGGTATTCAAGACTAATAGAAGTTACAGTAGAGGTGTGTTTAAAAAGTAACCGTAACACAAAAATAAGGATGAAGACGACATCCACAGACACAATAAAAGTAGCAACTAACACACCATTAAGATCTTAACTTCTCATTAAACAGGGTAAATATGGCATGCTGGAGGGGAGTTGGGATAAAAAGGGTAGGAGCCTGCTTTCTGTGGTTTCCTCTTTCATTCTTCATCAATGTCATTATCTGTCTTTCTTCTCTTCTCCTTCTCTGCTTGTCAGAGCAAGCCAGGCTGGTGTGTAGCTCTCTGCCTCTCCCAGGCCTTGGGCTGAATTGAGTTTAAACCCGACTTTTTGTTTGGCATAGCATACATGACCTGGCATAAGGCTCCCCTCCAGTGTAAAAGCAAGACTGCGACAATTGGAAGAGATTAGAGAGTGATCACGCTAACACATTCGCTAAAAACAATAGAAAGGAGGAGGGGGATTTGTCACAATAAGGATGTTGGAAAGAAGCCAGCCAACAATCTCAAATCTATGGAAAAACACCATCCGCTCCAATCACTGCAGCTTTTCAGCATGAGGAAATGAACCCGTGCTGCCTCCTGTGCTCCGAACTGCCCACTCGACTGAACGTTTGGCGTTACACGAGCAGCAGGAGAGCACTGATATGTGCTGAGGTTTGAAAAAGGGCAAAGTGTCTCTTGTTGGTGAAGGGGTTGGCAGAGAAGTCGGCCTGAATTAAAATCTCCGGCCCCGTTCTCATGAGTGCCACATTTCTCTGTGGAACTTCATATCGTTCAGATAATCTTTCACAGGGCCGGAGATAGACAGACACAAACATTTTTGAATGCAGACATGGTGATAATCCAGGCAACAACTGTCCCCAGTCTAGGTAGCCATCTGACAAAGGCGTGTAACGCTTATGATGGTGCATGAGTGACGCATGTGATGTAGATTATGTAACTCTTAGGATTGAGAAATGATTATATCCTGAGGTCTATCACGGAAATGAATGAAAATCAAGCAAACTTCACGCAATATTCAGTGGAGCTTGCAATTTTTCCAAAATTACCTCAGATTTTGGACAAGACACGTCATGTGACGTCATCACAACACCGATTCGGTCAAAGCCCTCTTCGAATCACGTGCGTTGAACATGAAAACAGCTTAAACGTTTTGTTTATCGACAAAAATCACTGCGAAAGACAATTTCATGCAATTGCAGTTTTGCTAATTCAACTAGTTTTCCACTAAAAAGCTCTGCAAATTGCATCACAAATTTAAAAAAATTTGTGATGCAATTTGCATCATATAAACATTAATTGCCCCCAAAAAAAAAAAAAAAAAAAAACTGACTTAAAGACATGGTGTTGTACAGGCTTCATGTCATGTTTCCTTTAAATACCAAGCAGGAAAGTGTGACACTTTAGTTCAACAACAACCCCCCTCTCCCACACACACACACACAAAAAGCATGCACTTACACTTATTTTGATTGGACAATGTGTGCTTAGTCTGCCAAGTTTAAGTTTTGTTCTCCCAAGACGGGGTTGGGGGTATTAATGTTAAAATAAATAATCCACCTCATTCTCATTCATTACACTCTCTAGTGGACCTGCTCTGTAGAGGCCGTTTCACTGTGTGAAATGACCTAACACAACCGTCACTGACAGACTGTGTGAATCTACAGTCTGGACTTGAAAGATATCGGCCCTAGCCTTAGTTATGACCTTGTTTCAAGTTCAAAATAATACACTTAAAAAAAATTCTTAACAGTAAATTCTCTGATGTGAATGCCAAAACTGAAACATTATATTAATGTCTTTTCATAAACACTACTCCATGTATGTTTAGCCACCGCTGCTCACACTTTCACTAGCCTGTACACCCAGTAATCACAAAGATGTTTTCTAATGTTTAGGGTCACGTTGTTGGTTGTAACCTTGTAGTTTATAGTTTGTCTCATGTGTAATAGTACCAGTGCTTAATGAATTGCTGTGGTCATGAATAAAGGGTCATTTTGTTGTAGGCCTCAATAGCACAATAAGGTGTTGGTCTCCTTGACATGCATAAAAATAACACTGTGTCTCTCTCTCAACTTATACACTCTACAGCTGCACTGAATATTTCATGCCTTCTTTTAAAAATCCATTCCTCACTCTTATTCTCTTCCCCTCCCCCATTCACGTCTCTCCGTCTTTCTCTCTAAGCGGAGAGACCGCTTCTCGTGCAGCAAGTGTTGTCTGTGCGAGGGCTCCATTCCTTCACTGCCCCTGGCAACACACTAATGGAGTCCAGGTCTCTTGAGAGTGAACACGCGAGAGAGTGAGAAAGGGAGAGTGAGCGAGAAATGGAATAAGAGAATATCCTCCCTTACCACCACATTAGTGCTGATTCACTGAGAGGAATGGGCTGGAGTGAAGCATCCATCAAGCTAAAGTGTGTTTGTGCTTCTGTTGCCTTAGTTTGTCATCATCACGATCGTCTTTGGTTAGATTCTTTTATGAAATATAGCACTGCTAAGGACAGGCCGGAAATGGAAGGAGCCACTCGAGTGTTTTGAATGGCATCTCATTTTCTACACTGTATATATTCCAGGAGATAACGCCGAGCAGGTGCTGGCACTATTTCACTGCAAACTGATGACTCGCAATACCGTCATCGTTTTATTACAGTGATGTGTTATTGGGGATAATGGCCCAAGCAGCACATTATTACTATATGTTAATATCCTCTTATTCGCGCTGACTTCCTCAGTACCTTTACCATACACTCCATTGGTTTTATTGATGCTTCACCACTTGTTCAAGTGGACAAAGACTAAACTGACATCCTAGTATTTTTCTGTGATTATGTTGGCAGGTGTTTGTTTGGACAGACCTTTAACAGGAAATGAATGGTAGTTTTCAGCCATATCTGTATTTTTTATTTTTTTTTATCAGATTGATATTGGTGTAATTATAGTCCTTGAAACAGTTTTTGTCTTCAGAAGTTATTGTGAAGTAGTCCACCCAAAGATGCCTTTGTCTATGTCTGTTTTTTTTTCTTTTTCATCCATTCAGCTCATAATAGCTCATGCTATAATTTGTGATTTGTAATCATTGTGAAAATCAATGTGAAGCATAAGTACTTGCTTGCAAGGCAAATGGTAATAAATTTGTGTTGTGGAATTGAACAGATTAGAGATCCTGATGGTGGACACAGCTGTCTAATTTACCAGCAAAGCAGATGCTTAAATTGCAGTAAATCTTAAGTATTGAGGAATTGGGAATTGTCCCAAAAGTTCCTTTTTATTATCCATCCTGTGATTTGCTCGTATTCTCTCTCCCCCATCCCCACTTAAGTCGTCTTATAGCGCTTTCTCTCTCCTTCACTTATTCAGTCATTCATGGTATCTTAATGCACTGTTTACTCTTGCGGTACATTTAACTCCTCTCTTTCATGTCAGTAAACGCATGAGGTTCAAGCTCTCAGACAAGGTACTCATCTCAAGCTGTCAGAATTTGAGTCCAGCTCCGTGTGTGGAGACCAGCTCGTTGTGTGGAGTCCAGCTTTGTGTGTGGAGTCCAGCTCAGTCATCGAATAGCATGACCTCGATGACTTGGAGTGTAGCGTGTGCAAATTCCAGCCTCTGTTCCACTAGCCTCGGCCATTTTCACAGCTCTCAGGCACATGTGCAGGCCAGGCTGAGGCGTATGGAATGTGACCCGTGTTTAAGAGCAGCCAAAGGCTCCAAAGGCCGTCCGGAGTTGTCTCTATGATCAAGTCTTTATTGTGTCCTAAACAGCAGTGGTTCCTTTGATAAACCTGATGGAATGCACTGATCCTGCGTGAATTTTTCCTCTCAAAATTTTAGCACCTATTAATCCTGATGCCCAGTGCTAAGCACAAACTCGCCTCACTATTATTGCTCGTCATTTCTGGTTTTCAGCTTGCTTGTGGTCACACGTGGCTAGTTTGTCCAAAGGCTCTTTCTCCAGGGACACAATCCAGCCAGAAATGTGACACACGCCAGTTCCTTTCACTTTGCTGCTCTGCGGGTGAGCTGCAGGTGTTTGCTTGCCCAAAGCTACTGTCATCCGCTAGCAGACGTGTCTGAGGTTGTTGGACACTCAATAGCCAGCCAGCTGCCTGTCAGCCTATCTATGGCTGGCCAGATACAGTTAAGCCATATCCAAATAGTAATCCACAAAATATGCATTTAACAGAACTAAGGCATATGCAAGTCTTCAAACAATAGATAATTCAGAATTACTCAAAGTATTACTGCTTATTCATTTCCTATTGTGGAATTTTCCCAATAGAATTGTGTCTTTAACCTGCTTACTCTCTTTGTGTGGAAACAAAACGGATTAAAGGATCCTAGATGTTTGTTTGGCACACGTTTAATAAAATTTCCTGAGTATTACTTTGGATGCCAAGTATGAACGTTGCGGAAAACCGTGCAAACACTCGACTGGGAGTGATCAACCAGATGTGACCGTGTTTGCATACACCGAACAAGCATTCCCGAACCTCACTTTTGGATGGCAGATGATTAAGAGGCGGTTCCTTAATTAAACAAATGACTTGCTCGATTAATTGTGAACCTGTGAGCATCGTATGGATTGCTGCTTTTGCTGCCCTAATTGACTGCTCTCGTGTTTAGGCTCGGCCGACAGGCTGGGGTGTGTGTGTGTGTGATGCTCACATGACCATGCCAATCTGCAGTCAAGTAGCTGTAGCCATTTCCTACTGTGTCATTCTCACTATAATAACGGAGGTGTTTTCATATGATTCATTATACGTGTTTTATTATTCTTCAAATCTCTTAAATCAGTGGCAGCGGTGCCACCTGTTTCCTGCTAAATGACACAGAATAGGGCGTTTCTGTGCCCTCAATCTGTCTAGATGATGTAATCAAATCCTTAATGCCCGGTAATGGATAAACATGGAATTCTTATGAAATATATTTGCTATTGCTGCATGTTGATTCGTTAAAATGATAATCATGAATATGTATCCCTATTATTCAGCCAAATATTAGGAAGCTAAATAGTTTACTGCACTTTCTCTTATCATTTAAGTTAACGAAAAAATATATTTATAAAACTCCTTCAAATGTAGAACCTATTGATTCAAAATAAGACTGATCCTTAGTCTTATTAATCCTTTTGTAAAAAAAAAAATAATAATAATTACAAATTCCCCCAAATATCAGCACAGTAGTAAATCAGTGCTGTTGCAGGTCATGCGTACTTGACTTTTGCCGTAACTGTAAAACTGTCATACAGTCATACTGTGATTGGTTAGACAGCATAGACACAAGAATGAGGGGGTTGTGATTTAACATGTCAGAATCAATAAACACTGATATTTAGTTAACCAATTAGATAACTTCGACTGTTCACACCCGCGACACAGTGGGCTGTGCTTAATTAAGGAAGCTGAAATTTGTGATCACAATTAAATGATTTATGAAATGCATTCTCTGTGTGGATCAGAAGTGGGTCATGTTGTGTAGGGGAGAGAAGAAAATGGGCACTGATATGATTTGTGGTCTCAGTGGCAGGAGGTTATTGAGTTGAACAGATTTAAATGTTAGCCTGCTGTGTTCCCTTTCTGTTACCAGAGCTCAAATAGGTTAGGATTTTGAAGAAAAAAAAACCCTACAAGTGGCAGTTAAAGGATAATAAAAGGACCAGCAATTATTATAACAGGGCTAACAGTGACTGTTTTGATTATTTCTAGCATTTTCATGAATCTCTCACCAGACAATCTAGAGTGCTGAATTGTCAGCAGTCGTGTTCATACAGGGTTCCCCCCCCCCACCTGCATTCTTAAGATAACACTGGATTGACCCGCCCTTGGTACTGCACCACATGGAAGCGCCTCTCTTTTATTCTCCAGGGTGTGGGTGGAGGCAGTAGAACTGCATTTACAGGCCTTCAGTCGTACTTCTGCAGGTGAGGCCGCGAAAGCTTTACTTCGTGTTTGCTCAGTGCTCATTGATTGCTGGGTAATCGCACAGCAGCACAAGACTGCTAAAAAGCTTTGTTGGGAGGCCTGTGTGAATAAACCATGAATCCCTTCGCCTTAGACAAATCTAGAATTGACCAGCAGATTGCTATGGTTTGTTACAGGGCTTGTCAATATCTTGCAAGATGTTTGATGCAATTTTTTTTGGTTCATGTTCATATAAATGCCAAAACTCTTGAATGGCTGCTTTTTGCTATAGATTTTCCTTTCTGTTGCATTGAAGTACCTGCTATAAACAGCAATGTCTACACTGCATACTAAATTTGTTATGGTGTAAGAAATTCTCTTCCGGTTTCCAGCAGGGTTCCAAAATTTCAATCCCAGCTTGACAGTTTTTTGGTTGTTTTAATATGGATTTTAGATTTTAAATAGTTTTCACTGTCGAGCCAACCTACATTTTTTTTATTCTGAGAAGAATGCTTATGAGACACAGTTCTGCTTTGTGTATTATTATTATTATTATTATTTTTTAAGTTCTGAACCTTCAGTTCCTATTTGGAAAGCTTGTATTCATGATATACAGCAGGGATGCACCGAAATTTCGAAAAAGAGGCCAGGCCGAAAACAAAATGTATAGAAACTATATACCACCACGAACGCCCCTCAGTGCTCGGAGTTCACTCTCGATCTAGCCGACGGTTATCGATGCATCGCAGCGTTACTAGAACCGCAATTTAAAGAACATTACGAATACATTATGAATACATCTGCTGAAGGATCGACGCACAGCACAGAGCAAAATGTGCCAAAGATATGGGTGCATACAAGTGGTGGTGATTTTACAAAAAAAAAGTCTAATATTAATACAATTATACAAAAAAAAACCCTATTTTAAAATGAGTTTTTGAATTACGTCCTGAATTTTCGATTTCGGCCCAGAATTTTCCTTTTGGTGCATCACTAATCCGCAGCGGGTTTAATGAAATATTCACTAAACAAATAATCAACAGGGTATAGATTCTTGATTCTGAGTGACTCTGTTCAGTGATTATACCCCTTGTCTGTGTTGTTCAGCTTTTTGTTGAGCTCAGAGGCTGTTGTGACTTCAGCCATAGTATAAAGGCCTATTCATCCTGAACATGAATGATTTGCACACAAAAAAAACCTAAACACACTCACATTACAAGATTTTAAAACAAATGCAGGGATCTATGCAAATATTCTCACTGTAGTTTTCTTCATATAGTTCGATACAGATATTTATCACGCTGTACATTCACATTTGTACAATGTACATTTTTTGGAATTTCCAATTTGCCAGCCATAGTACTTTTGAAAAGAAAGAAAGATCAGTCTTAAACAGTCAGGACCGTCTCTTCATAACTGCGCTGTGTGCCCAGAGACGGTCAAAGCAATGGGGTTTCAAGTTAAAATATTTTAGAGCTCAACAATCGACTGGAGTTGGATATGACTATTAAAAGATAAGATCATTGTTTTAAAGCTTAATAAGAGCAGTCTAGTATGTGAATGTTTTCAGATGTATTTACATTCAGATTTCTAAGAAGCTAAGAGGAATGATACTGTATTCAGGGGAGTATTGTATTCAAGTTCAGGGGAGAGAAACTTTAGAAAAGCTTGAGTGGACCATTTTTATCTTTGACTTAAAGTGAGAAAGACATGGCTATCTATTACTGTAATAAATTTTTCTTGTCTTTCTTTGTCATCTATGAAATCTCTGAATAATTTTCACGCAATTTGAACAAATAATCTTTGTTTCGTATGAAAGCCTACAAAAATATTCACTCCAAGCAAACCGTATTAGTTCTGAGCTGGACCTAAACTGGCAAATGGTGTTTTAGTGGAAATTCCAGTGAAATTATGGCACCACATAATTTAAATTAAACTCGGTAGACAATAAGAAAAGTTTATACATAGGCTAAACATGCAGCCAATTGGTGCTCAGAGTTGGTTGGTTCCTGGAAATTTGTCTGTTGTATTTTTAGAGATGGTGCTGCAAGCTCAGTAGGCCTTAGAACTTACCCACAGTCATTCTGCACAGATTTTGTTATTCTTTTTTTTTTTAATTCTGTAACTCTATAAAATCTCTGAGCAGGTATTTCCTCCTTTTTTTAAGAATTGGGTGTGTACCAGATTTTTTCTTTCATTTGTTGCTTACTTGGGTAAGGAATAATCAACTTGTCCTCATTGCTGATGTCTGTGGTGAACCTTTTCCGTTTATTCCATCAGATGATAGAAATACACATTAGGATTGTTGTAAAGGACTGTGTATAATAAGAAAAAATTGGGTTGGTATATTTTAATGACATTTACCTACACTTGTGTATTTTTTCCCCTATCTACCCTTCTAATTTTTGTAGAGAGCTCAATTTCAACTGCATTATCTTATACACTTGCTAGTTGCTAGTGGTTTCAGAAAATACGCTGTCCTTCACTAATATTGGTGACCTTGATAAATATGAGCAAAGAAGGGTGTGGGAAAAATTGGCTTAAAATGGGCCGTGGTTGGAACTTTCCAGCAGGACAATGATCCACAACATGCATCAAAATCAACTCAAAAATGGTTTACTGACCTCAAAATCATGGTCCTACTATGGCCATCCTGCTACAGTCCCCTGATTAGAAACCCATAGAAAACCTGTGGGGTGAACTGAATAGGAGAGTCTTTGAAATTTGAAGGCTCTGGACAGATTCTGTATGGGGGAATCATCTTGGATCCCTTGCCATGTATTCTCCAACCTTAGGCATTATAAGACACTCGGAGCCCAGTATATGGAGGTAGCACAAAGTATTAACTAAATGTGTGCTAATATATTATATATATATATATATATATATATATATATATATATATATATATATATATAATATAAAAACCTGTGTTGCAGTATTTTTGTGAAAAAATTTTTTAAACAAAAGATGAAAAGGTCAAACAATAAAGACAATTTTTCACAGCCTTCTTTGCTCATATTTAAAAGGGTGCCAATATTACTGGAGGGCACTGTATGTTTCCTTAAATTTAAACATAGTTTTGCAGATGGTTTGATGCACATCTGATTTATGCTGTTACTTTTTAATTTGTTAGAATTTACTGAAAATGAATTCTTGAGTTCAGATGCTGTAAAGCATCCAGTGTTCAGTGCTGCCTTTTGAAAAGCCATTTGGCTTCCCTTGTTGCTTAATTAACAACTAGTTCTAAAGTGCTTATGAAAGCTTTCATCAGTGTATGTGTGTATGCACTCTATACACAGACTATTCAAAGCCTATAACAAATTTTCTCACAACAGCCATGACTGTCTTTTAATTATCTTTTACACACCTGCATCAATTCACAATGGTTTTGGCATTCTCTATTTCATCTTTGTTTTTATGATTATGGCAAGAACCTTCTGGGTTAATAGCAGCACCATCATACAAAACAAGACAGCATGATGAAAATTTACTCATACTTTTTCTCCTTCTTCTTTCTTCCAGGAATATATTCCAGGTGGACAAACCCAAGACTTTTTGTGTTACGGAACTTTTGAGAAGAGATGGGCTGGGATGGTTCTGCCTCTTTCACACCTTTCTAAATTCACATTGGACTTTCTCCCCTTCCTCCCAAATTGCCAACCACCTACAGGCCCTTTGCATTATTGCCCTACAAAGATTCTGCATTTTGAGGTTTTTCTGCTAAGTGCACAAATGACTCTGTATTTAAGATTTGGCCACTAAGAGTATTGAATACACACTCCCTATCCTCAAAAAATTAGGAACTTGAGGACCTTTTTAAGTCCTGAATGTGTTGGATGGAATAGCAACCCAGTAGCTTTCCAACTAGAGCTTCTGGGAATGGCAAGATGAGTGGCTTCAAACGATAATGATGGCAAAAAAACATGATGCTCGGGCACCAACCTACAACTTGGTTGTAGTAGGTTTGTCCGGGACTGAGAAAGAGAAAGGGCAGTGTGGGGTAGGAAAATCCTGCCTTTGTAATCGCTTTGTACGCCCCAGCGCTGATGACTTTTATTTGGACCACACCTCGGTTCTGAGCACTAGTGACTTTGGTGGTCGAGTGGTAAACAATGACCACTTTTTGTTCTGGGGTGAGGCATCACGATCATTGGAGGAGGGACCTGAATGCCGAATGCACGTGGTGGAACAGACAGAATTCATTGATGACCAAACGTTTCAGCCACATCGAAGCACTGCACTGCAGCCTTACATTAAGAGGGCAGCTTCGAACAAACTGGCCTCTGCTGAAAAGCTGATGTATTTCTGTACTGATCAGCTGGGTCTTGAACAGGACTTTGAGCAAAAACAAATGCCCGAAGGAAAGCTTCTTGTAGATGGGTTCCTTCTCTGTGTTGACGTAAGCAGGGGAATGAACCGTAATTTTGATGACCAGATGAAGTTTGTTTCCAACTTGTACAACCAGTTAGCAAAGACTAAGAAACCGGTTGTACTTGTCTTGACCAAGTGTGATGAGGGAGTTGAGCGATATATTAAGGACTCTCACACCTTTGCTCTAGCCAAGAAAAATTTGCAAGTAGTTGAGACTTCAGCACGCTCTAATGTGAATGTTGACCTTGCCTTCCTCACCCTAGTGCAGCTGATAGATAAAAGTCGAGGAAAACCGAAGATCATCCCCTACTTTGAGGCTCTGAAGCAACAGAGTCAGCAGATCGCATCTGCTAAGGACCGCTATGAGTGGCTTGTCAGTTGCATTGTGAAGAACCACAATGAAACATGGCCCAACATCAACCGCAGAATGCAAACTTCCCCTGAATACAGAGACTATGTCTTCCTTGAGGGTACTTCCAAAGCCAAGAAATTATTTCAACAACATGTACACAGGCTCAAACAGGACCACATAGAAAAACGGCGCAGGATTTATCTAAGTACACTTCCACAGGCTCTGTGTAATTTGGTACCGGATTTAGACGAGATTGACCACTTGAGCTGGTCAGGGGTACAGAAGGTTCTGGAGACAAAGCGTGGGTTCTCAAAGTGGTTTGTTATATTAGATGACACACCATGGGAAACTACTCCACATATAGATAACATGGAAGATGAGCGAATACCCCAGGATCTTTTGGAAACCCCAGCTGCAGATGTCATTTATGAAAGTCATTTAGAGCACCTGAGGAATGAGAGAAAACGAGCAGAAATGCGTCGAGAATTCAAAGAGAAACTGGTTGCGTCACCATTTGTCACTCCTGGAAAGCCTTGGGAGGAGGCCCGCAGCTTTATAATGAATGAGGAGTTTTACCAGTGGCTGGAGGAACCAGAGTATCTGGATATGTACAACAAGCATCAGAAAGATATTATTGACCAAGCCAAGGAGGACTTCCAGGAGCTTTTGCTGGAGTATTCTGAGCTGTTCTATGAGCTTGAAGTGGATGCTAAACCAAGTAAAGAAAAAATGGGTGCCATTCAAGAGGTTCTTGTAGAGGAGCAGAGATTTAAGGCCCTTCAAAAACTTCAAGCAGAGAGGGATGCACTAGTACTCAAGCATATACATTTTGTCTACCACCCAACAAAAGAGACCTGTCCTAATAGTCCTTACTGTGTGGACAGCAAGATTGAGCAAATCTTGGCCACAAGATTTCCTACTCGGTATGCATTTGATGGCACCTTAAAGTCCCAGTATGGTGAGGGAAAAGTAGATAGGATTAATCTTGTAATACTTGGAAAAGATGGACTTGCGAGGGAGTTAGCCAATGAGATCAGAGCAATGTGTACCAGTGATGACCGATATGCACTGGATGGAAAGACATATGAGCTGGCTCTGCGGCCTATAGAAGGCAATGTACGTTTACCAGTTAACTCTTTTCACACACCTACTTTTACTCCACACGGATGCCTGTGTCTCTACAACTCTAAAGAATCGTTGTCCTATGTTGTTGAAAGCATTGAGAAACTTCGAGAATCAACCATTGGACGAAGGGATAACAGCTTAGCACTGCTCCCCATGTCACTCCTATTGGTCACCAAGAGAGGAGTTGGATCAATTGGGGATATTGGGGGAGAAACTGCCCAAAGTTTAATAATACAAGGGCAGCAGGTTGCTGGGAAACTGCAGTGTGCTTACTTGGATCCTGCTTCCCCAGGTGCAGGCTATGCACGCAATCTAAATGAAAAACAGATCAACCAAGTCCTAAAAAGCCTCTTGGATGTACAGAGGCCTATTTGCAGTATTGGAAGTAGCTCCCCTCCTTTACAGGCTCCCCGTGCCCGTTTTAGAGACTCTCATGCTCCACAAACTTCAGAGGTTGATTTACATGTTGTTATGTGCATCATGTGTGGAGATACTTATGATGTAGACCAACTTTTATCACCATTCTTACATTCTCAACACTGTAGACCTTCTGCTAACCTATCTAGTGGCACATCAGTGTTGTTAGACCTTACTATTGGTAGCCAAAGGCAAACCATTGACCTAGCTGTGCTATCATATCATTCTACTTTTTCTTTACGCAAGAGCCGTTTAGTGCACGGATACATTGCAGTATACTCAGCAAAACGCAAGGCTTCCCTAGAAACACTCTGCGCCTTCCTTTGTGAAGTGCAAGACATTATTCCTGTGCAGCTGCTGGCAGTTGGGGAGAGTCAAGCAGAGCTAACAGAATTGGAGGTAGCCCGTGATCAACTAGCCGAAGGGGAGGAGTTGGCTCATGAAATTGAGGGCCGTTTCAGTTCTGTTGTCTGTGGACCTGGTGGGGTAGTGGGTGGTTTGCATCGAATAGATCTCTTCCAGCCCTTCTTAAAGGAGGTAGTTGAAAAAAGGACCATTGTAGAGGCCACACATATGTATGACAATGTAGCAGAGGCCTGCAGTACCAATGAGAGTGTCCATTCGCCTCGTTGCGGGTCACCAAGTGTCCCCATGCTGGACTCTGAAGATGATGTCGAGCCCTCACCACCTTACCCCATCTATAGAGATGATAGCACTTTGACTCATGGCTTTAAGTTTTCTGACCTGGAAAGTAGCGACACCTTCAATGTCATCTCTGATATCAGCACCTTTGAAAGCAAACTTAACAACAAAGTTCCACCACAGGTGCGACCCAAGCCTACAGTTACTTTTGGGAAAGTTAGTCTTGGCTCCTACATGGACCATGGAAGTAACAGACGTTCATTACCTTCAGTCACATGGCCACCAAGCAGTGATTGTGGTTATGATCCTTCTGATTATTCTGAGCCAGTGGATGCTGTGCCTAAGCCCCGCCCCACAGAAGAGGAAAACATTTACTCAGTCCCACATGATAGCACCCAGGGTAAAATCATTACCATTCGCAATGCAAATAAGAGTCATTCTAATGGTGGGGGAAATGGCTCAGACAGTGAGGCAGACAGTTCACTAGAGCGCAGACACAATCTGTCTACTGTTGGAATTAAGCCACAATTATACCGTGATCGTTCCAAGCGACTGGGCAAGTTCAGTAATTTCCGCACAAGTTTCATTGGCAGTGACGATGAGCTTGGAGGTCCACCCAAAACCAAAGAGGACGAGATGGGCATTCCGAAAGGGGACAATTCTCTGAATGAAGAATGTGAGGACCCTAAGAGAAACAAAATTTTGAGGAGTCTGCGCAGAACTGGCAAAGTAAGTTTCAACCTGCATATGTGGAGGTTTTTTTTTATGATTGAATAAATGAGATCTGCCCTTTAATGTTTGCCGTTATGACAGGAACATTCCATGTTTGCTTTTGTTTTAATGAAGCTGTACACTGTAGCAGCTTGTATTAAGCCAGGATTTTTTCCTGAACATTGGTGAAATCAATTTCTAGCTTTGAAATGGAAATTGTATCATATAATACTCAACATAATCAGTTACTTTGTTCCATATGTTCTCTTTAGCCTTAGCTTGATTCGAGACACATTTCTACTATGGTATTCCATGAGTTTACATGAGCGTAAAGACGAGGCTAAACGCTTTCCCCTTCCCCTCAGGAATCTGGATATTGGCTTGAGTGCACTAATGCTAGCCTTGTGTTTGAATTAAAAGGCATTACCCTTACTTATTACCTTATACAGAAGGTTACAGTTTGTAGTTTCAGGTTGCATAGCCTCATACGAAATAAACAAAAATATGAATAGATTTAGTGTCTCAGGTTTTTAATATTAGATATTTCTCTTAGTAACAGCCTAGTGATTAAAAATTAATTTCCCTTTAATTTCCTAGTCTATGACATGAACACTTATTCATATTTTAGTGACTATGCATTCAAGTACTCTGACTGGATAATCATGAGTCATGTTTTTCACTTTTTCATTTTTGTTTAAGCACTGTTGACTGTGTAGTAATATGAGGTGCAAATTTGACATGATTTTAATACTCTAATATTTTGCTAGAAGTTAATTGGATCTTGAAACCATGCTTAGGATGGCATCTAGCTGTTTGGGTCACACTACTGAACTCTGCTTTTCAAGTGCGGCTCTGCCAGCATGACCATCAATACGAAACTCCTTTAATGAAGACATTTATAAAAATTATTATTATTTTTCAATTTTATTTTACTAAAAGCAGTATGGGTGTCGTGAGGCATTGCGGTTCAAAAAAAAGTTGCAGTGTGCAATATTAGCATTTTATTCATGATGCATTTAATGAAATTGCACTGTTTGAACATGAAAGGTCCCAATCTGGACATCTCAGAGTTATAATATATAGATGCATGCTGGTCACATGATTGCCATCTTTCATCAATTGAATCAAATTGTGAAGCCAGTATTGTTACACCCCTAAAACACAGGCTTATTTCTCTCGCTCTCTCTCTTTCTCTCTGTCTCTCTGTTGCGCACACACACACACACACACACACACAACTGTGTTGCTTTATCCTGGATTAAGGCGAAGCTTTGACCCATGTTCTAATCACAAATTACAAACCTGGAGCGGTAGCCCGATAGTTTTCCCTCCAAATTTAAATTAGCAAACCAACTGCCATTTTTAAATGCCCCTAAGGTGGAACACATTTGAATGCTAGAACTGGTTTGACAGACTTTATGTCCAGCCCTGTCAAGCCTTACTCTAGTTTTACTCTAGAAGTTTTGTTAGTGTGGTGAGCATTGTATGACTAGCCCTGGTTTTGTGTTGTAGTTGTTACTCCGACAATGCTTCAGGTTGCCTGAGATCAGTCGAATGAAATGAGGAAGTGATTTGAATAAGAATCAATTTAATTTGTATACAAAAATGGATATTGACGCTCGAAGCAGATTTTATTATTCGAGATCATTTGAAACAACTGTGAGACGACGTGCCCTCCATTCAACTGGGATATGATAGAATTCAGTTATAATGTAATAATGTGTTTGTTGTTGCAGTCATATCTTTTGTGTTTTCCAAAAGAAATGGCAAAGATTCATATTGCTATGAGCACGGGTGATAACATGAGGGCCAAGAAGGACACTGTAATGTACAGTTCCTCCTTGATTCTGCTTCAGTGGTGTTCTAATTGAGCCACCGTTTAAATCGTGTTTGTTGCATCAATACGTTATGGAAAAAAGGCCAGTAGCCTTAAGGAGAGCTGTACTTTAAATATTCAACCTTTCCTTTAACCTTTTTTTTTTTTTGGGTTAAAACAAAAAAAAAAAAAAAAAAAAAAAAAAAAAAAAAAAAAAAAAAAAAAAAACATATATATATATATATATATATATATTACACACACACACGCTCGCTCGCTCACACTCTCTCTCTCTTTTTTTTTTTAATCTCCCTCCTGATAGGCCGGAAATGTTTGCTTTTCTCTCGCTCCCTTTAAAATCTCCTCACCCAGCTAGGGGAATGTTTTAAATTCCTGCATCTCCTTGTTCCACACTAATTCCCCATTAGTATGGCTGCAGCTGAGAGACCTTAAAAAGTGAACTTCCTCACCCCTGCAGAAATGTATTAAATTTTTTGGATTGTGCTAGATTTGAATATCTGCGTGATTTTCATGATCTTGTAACATTGAGTTTGATATTTGTTTTCTGTAAACACACTTTTTACTAGGGCTACACAATATGGACAATAAAAACCATACGCTTAGCTGTTAGATATCACAATAAGGATGTGATCTGCAAGAAATTAAGGCAAAACTATTTTAATGTGTCTTAGGATGTGATGCAAATCCTGAAAATGAATGCTAACATTTATCATCTTAAAGCAGAAAGCAAAATTACAGTGCAAAGTGTATAATAAAAACATCAAGGCACCAAAAGGTTTTACAGAGTAGTCTTTATTATTTAAATCGCAACGTAGTTCGGCAAATCCCAAACGTTTTGCATTTTAACATTTACATGCTTTGGTATAAAATAATGGTATTGAACATCCTACGTAGCTATACTATATTTGAGATTCAGCCACAGAAATACAGTCGTGGAAAAATAGCTGAATGTTAACATGGCTGAAGTATATTTTTATATAGGTTATGTACATATTGACTCGAGCAAAATGGACTCTCCGTACTCATACTACTACTCCTACAATTGATTTGCTTAAGTTAATTATTTAATTGTATCAGAGATTTTCACCTTTAAAACCAAATTACCAAATGGCGTGCCCTTGTGATTCAGTACCGATTCTTCCTTTATGAGCAACACATTATGGTTGCTCATAATCTTTTCAACATTTGACCTCATCTTTTTTAGTCTAATAGCCAATAATAGTGTGTGTGGCTGATTGTGAGTGTGTGTGTGTGTGTGTGTGTGCGGCGTGCGTGCGTGTTTAACTCTGAGACTTTACCCTGATGAACTCGCCTACATTTATGCACACACAAACATGTTTAGAGTGCGAGTCACCACAGTGCACTGCTAATTGTATAAATATAAAGAAATAATCACCCTCCACACATCACGATAACCATAAAAACACAACTAATTTTGCAGCCCTTATTTGTTACATTATATCAAGATGCCAGCAATGCTCCCAGTGAGTCAGAATTACAACTTTAAACAAAGGTTTATTCAACTTAGATCTGTGATGGTCTAGGTACATAACCATTTTAAGCAATACATTTTTCAGATTCACAGCTAAGCAATCCATATAGGATTTGACTGAGGTTCGTTACTGTTGCTGGCAGAAATGCTACAATTTAAAAAAATAAATTAATAAAATTGTGATGCAATTTCACAAAATTGTTCTTTTGCGGTGATGTTTGTTGGTAATTGAGACGTTTCTGCTGTACTCATGTTTGACGCATATGAAACCGGAGGGTTTGGGGGGGGTGCTTTGTGATGACATCACGTGACGTGTCTTGGCCCAAAACTGCGGGAAAATCTGCAGTAATTTAGAAAAATTGCAAGCTCCTGCGAATATTGCAGAGTTTACTTGATTTTGCATTCATTTCTGCAATCGCAATATCCTGGAGGAACTGACTAAAGTGACCGATTGGTGACATTTACTTTATCGTGCTTAACCATTAGTGCTTATTTTATGGCTGTGAATAAGATTTGTAGTGGTTGATTTGACCAGCACCACAGACAGACGCATTCTGTTTTGACATTTACACAGTAGAGAATAAACACAATGCTTTGTCACTTACTTTTTCATTCTTTTTTGTCAACTTGATAATCAGACCTGAGAGGGTAGATAACATGAAAAAATTGTGAAAACTCTCCCCTTTCTGAACTAATATCTCTTGCCCTGTAGCTAGTCTCTAGTTAGTTTGGCTGCCTTCAGCTTAATAATGTACAAAAATGCATGTGATCAGATAAGCTGCCGCAACGGAAAATTTGGATGTTTAGAGTTGCTGAACTGGGGCTGTTTTTTGTTCCCCTCCTTTTTCTTTTTCTTTCTTTCTCCCTCCCGTATTTCTGAACGGAGTGTTCAGTCTGCTGTAATATTTTCCTCGGTCCTCAAGTAGACGACCCCTCTTACAATGGCTTCTAGTTGCGCTAGTTATTTTACTGTTCTCTTAAAATGAGAGGGTGAGATGGACTGAGTTCATAGACCACTAGAGGAAATGTAGAGTGCTCTTTGATGGTGCATATGAAAATGGATTAACAGTTCTAATCACTGATGTAGGGGTTGGCTGTTCTCAGTTCATGGCACAGTTGTTGAGCAGAAGATATGCAACAAAGACTGTTATTGCAGGTTCTGGCCTGATAAGCATCTTTCTCTCGTGTTCTCTGTCCTCCCCTCTCCCTTTGACTGACAGTGCTGCAGACACTCTGTGACACTCCACTGCAGAGTTTTCAGAGGATGGAGGGAGAACTGGACATTCAGTGCATTTTTCTGCAGAACCTCAAATGTTGAATTTGCTAACTGACTATAGCTAGGGATGCTAACATGTTTGGTCCGGGTACTGTATCAGTATCACTGTTTCCAAAATGATGCCCGATTTTCTATAAAGTGCACTGTTCTCATGGTGTGTAATAGTGTCCAACAACATGGTGGAGAATGTCCAGTGTATTCCTACAAAGAGATTCGATTATTGTTGAATCGTTTTGTAAAGGCATTTTTATAGTAACATGATTAGTTTAGTGTTCTGTGAGATAACAGTGTCTGTGTGTGTGTGTGTGTGTGTGTGTGTGTGTGTGTGTGTGTGTGTGTGTGTGTGTGTGTGTGTGTCTGTGTCTGTGATGGAATCTGATTGCTGTCGCAAAGCGATGAGCATTCTACAAAAAAAAAAAAAAACTCATTAAAGTTTTCCATACTAGTGCTTTTATGAAGAGTTCTCAGTTTTCTAGGTCCGTCTCTAATGTTTCCAATTCTGTATATTGTTAATTGATCACAATTTGTATGTATGTATATATGTATGCATATATAAAATAAAATATAACATTTCAACACACACTTAGTCAGCTTAGTCAGCAGTATCAGGTATCAACCACTTCTCAGAGCTCTGCAATTTATATTATTTGGAAAATTGAAAAACTACATTGGTGGATCAATACTTTATTGATGCACATCCCACCCAGCAGAACTCCCAGCTGTAATTTGCTGCTAAATTGGTAGAAGTCCGTGTTGAGTTAACAATGTTAAGTTTCTACTCTGCACTTGTATTAAGTGGAAGTTGATCTCCTCTAATGCATGACAAGTTGGGTGCAACTAAGAAAGGTGAATTCTGTTCATATCGCAGATGTACATTTTGTATCCTTTAACATTTATCTTTTGGCTAGTGTTGTCATCAATATCTTTCTGCTCATGGGCTGGACACTATTTCAAAGATTTCTCCCTCTTTTATTTTTTGCAGAAAACAAGGCCAAAACCTCGCCCGTCCATTTCTAAACAACTGGAGAGTAACTACTTTGGGGTGCCATTGGTCAACGTGGTCACAGCTGAGCGTCCCATCCCGCTGTTCATTGAGAAGTGCATCCGTTACATTGAAGCTACTGGTGAGCCCCGTTTATCCCTAACTGCAACCACAAACAGCAGGCTCGATCACATCACTCATACTGACAGCATGAAGATTACACAGCAAAGATGGAGCTTATAAGAAAGAGGAGGCTTTTACCGTCTTTGCTCAGCTGAGCATGTTATCCAGAGTTTATTTATCATCATATATTAAAATGTTCCAAACTTATAAGAAATTTGTCAAGGTGTTGATTTATGAACAGCCGCATCTTGTCCAAGTAGGCATGAAAGGTCCCGATCAGAGATTAGCACTTTCCTGATTAGGTAAAGGCTGCCAAGGTTAGTGAGGCAGTGTGACCGAGTAGATGGTGTTGAAACTCCATTCAGACACGATGATGGAGATGAGGATATAGTGCTTGTCGGACCATTACTGTATGGATAACGATGTTTGCATGTAATTTCATTTCCTCCCCCCCTTTCTCTCAGAGTCAGGTTTCTTATTGGAGTGATTTTGACTTTCCATTCACCTCTTTTAGGTATTTTTTCTTCCTGTCTATTATGTCATGTTGGTCATTCATGTTTTAACCTATATATTTCTTTTTCCAGGTCTTTATTTCATTTTTTTCTTTCTTTCATGGTTTATTGACACATTAATTTGTGAGTCTGTTTCTCAAATGTCTTCAGTGAGGCCAGTCCGCCTCAGACGCTCTCTTCTTGTATTGTGTGATGTACAGTGTCCTCCACTAATTTTGGCACCCTTTGGTGAATATGAGCAAATAAGTCTGAAAAATTGTCTTCATTGTTTAACCTTTTGATCTTTTGTTAAAAAAATAAAAATCGCACAAATTCTCTGCTCTCATGGATATGAAAGGCAGGTTTATCAAAAACAGAGTCTTCTCCTGTAATGCCCGATGAAGTTGGAGAATACATGGCAAGAGATCTGAGACCATTCCTCTATACAGAATCTCTCCAAATCCTTCAAATTTCGAGGTCCGTGCTGGTGGATTATCCTCTTCAGTTCACCCCACAGGTTTTCTATGGGTTAGTCAGGGGACTGGATGGTCATGGCATTTTATGTCTTGATTTTGATGTATATTTTGGATCATTTGTCCTGCTGGAAGATCTAACCATGGCCTATTTTAAGCTTTCTGCCAGAGGCAGTCAGGTTTTCATTTGGTATCTGTTGATATTAATAGACCATGATCCCATATATTGTAACAAAATGTCCAGGTCCTCTGGTAGAAAAACAGCTCCAAAACATTAAAGAGCCACCACCATCTTTAATCGTGGGCATGAGGTACTTTTCCATATGACTACTGCTCTGTGTGCGCCAAAACCTCTTCTCGTGTTTATTGCCAAAATGCTCTATTTTGGTTTCACCTGACCATAGAACCTGATCCCATTTGAAGTTCCAGTAGTGTCTGGCAAACTGAAGATGCTCGAGTTGGATGAAAGTAGAGGCTTTTTTCTTGAAACCATTCCAAACAACTTGTGGTAATTTAGGTGACTTCAGATTGTAGTTTTGGAGACTTTCTGACCCCAAGACGCAACTAACTTCTGCAATTCTCCAGCTGTGATCCTTGGAGATTTTTTGGCTACTCGAACCATCCTCTTTACAGTGTGTTGAGATAATATAGACACACGTCCAATTCCAGACAGATTAATAGCATTTCCAGTTGACTGGAACTTCTTAATTATTGCCCTGATGGTGGAAATGGGCATTTTCAATGCTTGTGCAATTTTCTTATAGCCACTTCCCATTTTGTGAAGCTCAACAACCTTTTGCCGCACATCACAGCTATGTTCCTTACTCATTGTTATGAATGAAGAAGGGAATTTGGCCTGTGTGTTATGTCATATTTATACCCCTGTGAAACAGGAAGTCCTGGTTGAACAATTTCCTGTTCTTAGTCATCCAGGTGTACTAAAAATGTGTTAAATGTCAATGAGGAATATACTTCAAATGTTTTTTTCTCATATGAATTCATAGGGGTGCCAATAATTGTTGTACACCTATATTTAACCAAAAAAATTATTTTGATAAACCTGTGTTGTGTTTGCAATTGACTGATTATCCATGAGAGCAGAGTATTTTTGTGAATCTAAAGGTTAAACAATCATTCAGAGTTACCTTTGCTCATATTTACAAAGGGTGCCGATATTAGTCGAGGGCACTGTATATTCAGAGCTGTGCCAGTTACAATCTCATTGGCTGTCCGTACCTCCATGTGTATGCACTTCTGTGCCCTGGTTTTATCAGTCCCTTAGGAATTTTTTTTTAACATTCTGACAACAATAAGCTTTTTCAGAGCAAAATAAAGGGACTGAATAAAGCTTGATGCTCTCGTCACAGGCTCATGCACTCGAAGTCTGGCTTGAGAGACTGAAGGCTAGTTCACACAGTGTTTTTTTTTTCTTTCTGTGTGTCATGTGTCGTATCACAGAACAAATACCTTTCCATTTTAACGTTCAATTGAGACACCATTTCCATTGGACATGACATTCATCGTGCAGCTGATTACTTCTTTTGTTTTTTTTCCCCCTCCTTTCATTTCAGTCTCTTTGCACCTGGGTGACAATAGGATTGACCACACAGTATAGCTATTTTTCAGTATATAGAAGTGTGCATGACTAACATTCACAAATCCTTTGTTTAACAACATTAACTAAGTTAGCCAACTACCAAAGCAGAGCACTGTGCTAATGCTGCTACCAGTAACTGTTAGACTTTAGTAGCTATCAATATTTGCTAACAAGCTAGCTAGTCTTAGTTTAAGCATTATACAATGTAAATAAAACCAAGCACTTGTGAGACGGCTAACATTATATTTTGTAAACCTGTTGCAAAGGCCATTAGCATGCTATCTAACCTTAGGCTAGCTATTCTATTGTGTAAACCAGTAGCTAAGTTGCCAACAGTCTAATTAACATTTGGCTGACTATTTTATTGTATAAACCAGTCGTGAAGTTCATTGGCACGCTGAGAAATATTAGGCTGACTATTTCATTGTATAAACTAGTAACCAGGTTTGCTAATAAGTCTCATGCTTCCAGATTGATGACTTAATCAAACCACAGGATAGATGGAAATAGGCATTTTTTAAAATATTATTATTTTACCTCTGTGCAAATCACAATCAACTTTTTTAACTTGGGTGAATTGAAAGCATTATTCCTATCTCAAATATTCAATAAACATAAATACGCTGTTTGTTCAGTCCCACGATCTCATGTTATGTTAAACTGTATTGGAATTACAGCCGGGCCAACATGCAGTACAGAACGCTGGTGTAAAATGGATGAACAGTCACTTACACTATGCAGATGTTTCGCATACGTGTCACATCCAGTTTGAGTTCAAGATAATAGCAAACCATGATGTATCCAGATGTTTGTGATTTGTTTTTTGTTGTGAGCCTCTTTCACGGTCACCTTCCACTTTGTCACGCAAACTGCAGCCTGCAGTTGGTCTGTTTTTTTTTTTTTAATAAATAGCCTCTTTCTGTGAAAACCTGTTTCATGGACATGTTAAAGATCGAAAGTACCAGCAATTCAGCGATCAGTCACAGTGAGCTCTGATTATTATGGTGTAGGATGTTCTGAGATTTTGAGAGATCTATATCCTATCGGATTGAGCTCTGTAGTAATGCTGCGTTTCTGTAGCTTTCCGTTTGGGATGGACATGTGTTAATCACATCTTTGTGTGCAGACAGCAGAGATATGATTTGGGTCAGTAGCACTCGCGTGGTTAGCTTGCAGGGATTAGGGTTGTCCATGGGTAATGAGTTCACTGGCACACACATGTGCCTTTAGTGTAATTCTCTGTGTTGGGGAACAGATCGCAATTCCTTTGGGAAGGCAGATGTCCAACACTATCTAAAATGAAGTAGTAAATAGTGAGCCATGCACAAATGTTGCTCCACAGTGTTTTTGTGGTTGGCGCTTAGATTATTATGATATGCCGCACTCTCTGGTTAAATGTCAGCTGCATACATAGTTTATAGTCTGCTATCACCTTATATATCTCTGACTGGAAATGGAGAATCTCAATTTTGAGCGGTTTTGCCTGTGAATCACATGTAAACCCCACCCATTGGAACAAGCAATTTTTACCACTAGGGGGCATAAAGAAATATTGAGGGGTTTTGTTCTCTCCATTGTAGTCGTGTGTTTGCCGTGTAGTCGTAGTATGTGTATTTGTGTTTCTGTAATAGTAGTGGGATGCTGAGCCTTGTGCTGTAATTTTCTGCTCAATAGTTTCCCCATAGAGATCAATATCTGAGAGCCGGAAATGAGCCCAATCTTGGTCTCAGTTCATTGCTGGAGTCATTGGGTGGAGCCGACTGTTGCCACACTCTGATGCACTGATAGCAATGATAGAGACGCACTCACTTAAATACACTTCCTTGCTTTCTTAATTACCACATCTTCCTCATATCACTACAAGCTATTTAGATGGGAGTTTAAATTCGTTCATGGCACCTCCATGACAGTGACAGAAGCAGACATCCTTCTGGCTGTCGTGATTGTAAATGAATACATTTCAGAATGAATGCGTGTAGGAAAACAAAGCAGTGTTGTGTGGGGAATTTGCAGCATGCTTAGCAAAAGTTCAGTGATGTTCAGTTATATGGTAGGAAATAATTCACATGTTTCACAATTAACTAATTACAAAGGACTGAAATTAGATCATGATTAATGTGCATTTAATTCTATGGCCCGTGTTTTGCTCCGTATCATTCAGGCAAACCACATTACCCCCTCTGATTGCCCTTTCTTAATGATCAGAATGTTGTAGCCAGATGTGCTTAGTCACAATTGTGACTAAGTGTGTTTTTAACACACACCAGCACTGTTTCTCTCTTAGTTCATTATGAAAGTAAGCACAGATCCTGGTATTGAGACATTACGTCACCTAAGTTTGGACTGACTATACGGTGTTATTTTTTTATCTGACATGTTATATATGTTAAGGTGAAGCTGTGTTTTGGTTTTACTTCTATTATTTTGTTTATCAGTGCCCCTTTCTTTCATACTACTAAGGCTTTGTCTACCAATTGTTCCTAAAGCTTCCTATTTTATTATTTTTTATACCCCTTTCTTGTTCTCTCTTTTCCTCCCTTTTCCCTTCAGTTCATCTTATTTACTGTCTTTCTATCAACATGTTCTCGCATATGTGAGCATGCTTTATACAGGCTGATGTGAAGGCCAGCCGGCTTTGCCATTCCTTCAGCATTTTGACCTTGTCACTAATGGGAGTGCTACCCTGAGCGAGTATAACATTTGGACGCTGCTTAGACTTTGTATTAATGTGCATGTCAGGTGATCTGATCAGTAGTGGCCAGTGGTAAGTACAGTTGTATTTAGTAAAATGTTTTGGATGGGGTCAGGAAGTCCTATAGCCAAGCACTTAAGGTTAGAGTCACAAAACATTTTCTCAAGCAAATGTACTATTACCTTAAAAATGCAATATCCAAATTACAACTTGAAGAGTATGAAACTGTCCACTGTGGACTACTTAAAATAGGACATTACTCATTTATACAGAGTTTTTTGTTATGTATATATTTGAGTTCGTCTGTGTTTACATGAACCATTGTATATAATGATGATCATGATGATGATTGAGTCTTTATCGGTCATGTATACATTACAGCACAGTGAAGTTGTTTTCTTCGCATGTCCCAGCATTCCAGGAAGTTGGGGTCAGAGCACGGGGTCAGCCATGATACGGCGCCCCTGGAGCATGAAGGGTTAAGGGCCTTGCTCAAGGGCCCAACAGTGGCAGCTTGGCAGCACTGGGGCTTGAACCCCCGCCCTTCCGATCAGTAACCCAGAGCCTTCCCCCCCAAGGAGACCACCACTGTCCCACAAACTACTACTGCCCACCCAAGCCAAGCCACCATTGCCCCTGGCAACCACTGCCCCATGACAGTTTATTTGTAACTAAAGAAAATAATAAGAATTCTAATCGTGTTATAAATTTTCAAGCATTTCTTTTAATTTACCAGTGGTAATCTTCCATCTTCAGCCTGTCTAGATGTTCACATAATTAGATTAGTATATTTTGTTTAATTGTAGCTCCTCATATACATTTAATCCACACTCCAAATTTCTTTACACGCTACATATGTTCAATACGTAGGGTATAACAATTTAGTGGTGTTATAGAATCTGTATACAGTGCACTATATCTTCCATAGACTTTAATTTGGGATTCAGCTACAGCTTATGTAATGAAGGAAGGAGGAAAATGTTGAAGGATTGACTGGTCAGCAACATTATTTGTGAAATCCGATCCCGCAGGACACGATTGCTGCACTTGAAAATACCAGGTATAAACAGCTCTCGGCTGCCTACTTGTGATTTAATACCAGGTCTGAACAGGGCCATAGATGTAGGCTGAATTACAGTGCAGGCTGGCATTGTGGCAACAGGAAGCAGCAAAGTAGTCCACTCTTGCATATGAAGAATTGGCATACGCTTGAGTGGGCTTCTGAAGAGGTTTTGGATTTTGTGTGGTCCAGATATGAGCCAACACATTGCTTATTTATCAGCGTCTGCTCAGTGATACTGCTGAAATGCCATGTATAGTGCATAGCTCAAAGAGGATATGCATAACATGGCCACAGGAAATGACCTCGTTTTGGGGTTTATATGTGCTGTTCAGGAAGCTGTGCATCAGTGGTGCTAAGGGCACAGTGAGGTTTTGACCCCTATGTGAACACGGAGACTTCTCCTTCTGTCTGTGTATGACCTTACATTCGCTGATATTTCAAGAATAATGGTGCTTGATTATGACACTCACTCGCAGAGAGAAAGAGAGAGAGATATGAAGGAGGACTTCCTTGTATTGTCCTCAAGCCGACAGTTTCAAGCAGGATGCAGTGTCTTTTCCCCTCCATTCTCTCTCTCTCTCTCTCTCTCTCTCTCTCTCTCTCACTATTTAGAATAGTTAAGCATCTGAGAACTACTCCTGAAACATCAGGAAATACCAATTGTTATGGACATTGGTGAAAATACAGAGGAATATGAGTGGTTAAAACATCTGAATTGGCCTTTTTTTATTTTTAAAAGCTATTTGAGGCTCTTTTGTGTCTTAGTTGACTGCAGAAGTTTAAGTTGCTTAGTTGATTTTTGTCACTCAGCCAATTGCAACACCATTCTCTCTTATAAAAGGTTAAGACACTCTTCATGCCTGGCGCACACTAGATGAAATTCCTCTTTGTTGGAAGAGTTGTCCCAGTTTTAGGCTGATCTTAAACAACTATCTTTCCTGTATTATCCTGTGGTGTGAGATGTATAAAATCCAATCTTATGGTCTCACAGTCCATGCTCAATAATAAAGAATCAACATCCGGCAGTGGGGGAAACGCAAACCATTATATGGGGAGAAAAAACATCTTGAAGCACGCGTGAAAGATGGATAACAAATGACAGCCGAGCTGTAGGGGTTGCATAGACTGGTGAACTAACACATTTATTTACATTATTTACTGAAGTGTCTAGATGTCAACATGTCAGATGATAAAGAAATGCAGGCAGACAGTTAATCTTCCATCTATGAAAGGCTGGTCATTGAGCTTTAAGGAGAATTCTTTCAGGTCCACAGGTATTTTGATCTGAAGGGGGAATTCTACAAAAAACAAACAGCTACTTATGAAACCCCTGCCTTTGAGTGTCAGGATAACTGAACTGGACTCTGCTGAGCATAATCTCAAAGTGGGTGGTGTTTTTAATCTCAACAATACTCGTAGTGTGGAGGGGTTCATGTTGAAAAGACAATCCAGCAAAGAAAAAGTTAAATGCGTCATTCTTTGTGTGGGATTTTCTCATTTTCTTTGGTTTGTGTCCCAGACATCGCATAACTGTTATACCACATTTCCTGCTAAAACTTGTTTAAAGGATAGTTAAAGTTTGGACCATCAGTTGGTGTGGGCAGACTTTGTTGTCATTTTCTCCACCTCACCTCAGGTTTATAATAGTTTTGGCCGCCGTTAAGAGTTAAAATGCTAATTCAGCTCGACAGGAGGATTTGGAGTATGTGAATCAGGAGAGGAAATTTTCATTAATGAAAATAAGGGATAATGAACTGTGAATTAGTCATTGTGGCAAATTATATCCTGGCATATTATTTCTTCCTTTCACTGATGTATTGCTTTCTGTGACTTCATGTTGCATAGTAAGCTGCATTGGCATCCAGTCTAGTAATCACATCACATGAGCATAAAAAGCAGTCAGATCTTAATGTCATGGTTGGTTCACCCTGCTGGGCGTTATTTTGCCACAGTGACTCACACTGATATTTTCCATTGCATTTCGCTGCAGACTGCTTTTTCTGTCACTGTCTTACTCTGTCTTACATTCCTTTTCTCCCCACTAATTTTTACCCGTTGTCTTCTGTTATGACATAGGGTCCTTTCCACACCTCTATATCAGGTCGCTCATACACAAACTCATAGGCTTCCTGCCCCAAGACTCCATAGAAAACAAAGCTCAATTGGGAGCAGGTGGCAAATCAATGTACTTCACTACTACACCGAGCTGCCCTGTTTCTGAATTTGTCTTGAGCTGTCCGTTACTCCGGAAATGTTGTCGGCACCTGAGGGTCCAGGCTGTGAATGCCTGAGCGAATAAACACTAAATGATATCATGTTTGTGTAATGTTTTGGTTGACATGATTTTTATTGATGTGTTTTAATTGGCTGAACTCTGCAGGCGTTTTGTGATTAGAGGAATGGAGAATTCTGGAGTATCACCTTCCTGTAATAGGAAGCTTGAGCATCTGTAGTGCTTGACAGAAACAAGGAGGAAGTTGAATGCATACTGTGTGCTATTTAAACTCCTGAATTAATGCTGTCTGTGTTTCCTTGTCATCTAGTTTAACTAGATTTGATGCCATTGCTATCTGTGACAGAGTGTCCAGGAGAGCCTGATTAGCTGTAGCAAGTGGTAGGACATTATGGTTAGTTCTAAAAAAGATGTAGCTTCATACATTTGGGCTTTGCCCTTCCAATTGGTTTCTTTTGTGCAATGGGGAGAACTTGGTAGCTCCAGGTTCTTAGGTCTGTTACTGAGCTCCAGTTTCTGTCTGTATGGAGTTTTGCTTGTTCTCCACATGTCAGTATGGGTTTCTGCCAGATCCTCAGGTTTCGTCACCTGTTCAAAAAACATGTTTGTAGGGGGATTGGCTTCTCTAAATTGCCCCAAGGTGTGAGTGAGTGTGATTGCCTGCGATGGACTGGCATCCAGTCCAGTGTGTATCCCTGCCTTGCAACAAGATCCACATCACCCGCAGCAAAATTAATGCTTTCTCTCTGTTTTTGTACTCTCTTTCAGGTCTGAGCACAGAGGGAATCTACAGGGTGTGCGGCAACAAGGCTGAGATGGAGAGCATTCAGCGGCAATTTGACCAAGGTGAGGCATGCTACTATTTCACATGTTCATTTCACATGTTCATTCTCAGTCAACTTTTTACGAGAACAGGTTTAAAAGTGCCTTGCAAATATCCCTAAAAACATCATATGAGAGACTCTCGTAAGTAGATTACTCCAGCTGTCATACAAACTGCTTTTAGCATGCATCCAGTTATAGCAATTTGTGGTGTGTATTCCCTGAGCCGAAACCTATCAATTGAAACCTTGGCTTTTTCAAATAAAAATAATAAGTATACTCGTATAACATTCTCTGACCTGAATTGTTTTCAGTCCCTTTATATAAATATAATTATAATTATAATGTAAGCTTAATATATTTTGTATTAAAATGTCAAAGGCTGGTATCCATGATGAGACTTCCTCCTCTAGTTGCATCAAATAATCTATTTGATCATAGTTTTCATCAATCTTGCCATCTTGGTACTTTTCATCATTGTGCTAATTAAGCACAAATATGTCCATAGGTTCACCTTTTGTGCACAGCCTCACTTAAGCAAGGAACGTAAACACGGTTGGGTATTGAAACATTTTCATTTTGCTCTTTTGTTCCTTTAGCAGATGTTTTACACTTTGGATTTAAATCTAAATATAGACATGGATATTTGGAGCACTAAACAGATATAGATAGTGTTGTGTGACACCCCTAAACAACACACAAGTGGTGCAAATTTTATTTATTATTATTATTATTATTTTTAGTGAACTGCAGCAGTGGTCATCAGCTCTGGTCCTCGAGATCTATCTTCCTGAAAACTTTAGCTCCAACCATAATCGTGCCCACCTGACCATCTAATCATTGTCTTAAGCAAGTCTTGATCAACTAAAACAGGTGTGTTCGATTTTGTTTAGAGATGAAACCTGTAGGAAGATAGATTTCAAGGAAGAGAGTTGGTGCCCTCTATTTTCCAGTATATGTATCCTATGTGCAATATATGACCCCTACACCTATGCCTCTGGAAACACTGGAAAAAAAAAGTGAAATGCCAGCACTGTCAGGATTGTGTGAATTCTGACTCTGACAGTTCGTCAAACTCCGCTACATCACTTAAGTTCATAAAAGATCTCATCTAGTGATGCATGGGACTTATGTTTAATCCTGCTCACACAGTTTTGTTTGTACCCACGGGAAATGGTCCTGTTTCCCAAAACATACACAAACTAGTAGCGTAGTTGGATCGACTACAACCCTGACCAGGCAGTTACTAAGGATGAATGAATGAATGATGCAACTCTATTCTCAACCAGCTGCACTGTGAATTGTTCTGGCAAGCTTTCTAGTGTGCTTCTTATTCATAGTCATATTTGTATTTGTATCAATTTAGTATACATTATCTGTTCATTCACAATGGTGTATTCATATTTAGTTAGATCCCTAGTGTTGTTAAATTCTATCATCCCAGCCCAAAAACTGTTCTCTTGTCATAAATGATAAGTGCCAGAAAGACAGCTTTTTTTTTTTTTGGTGATTATACTTATACATGTGCTCCGTACAACAAAATATTTATCACAGCTTGGAAGGAAGCCGTGGGCGCTGCTGGAGCAGTGAAGGATAAGGAGCTTGTTCAACAGCTTAACAGTGGCAGATTCGAAGTGCTTGAGTTTGATCTGTTAGAATAAATGACACATGCACGTGCATATGGTTGCTTTTTGACTTCGGTATAATCTGACCAAAGCACTTTTGAAATCTCCTGTATCTGCTGTTGAAGGCTTCTGAACAAATCACCTTTATATCGATAAGAGCACTGTGCAGCTGTTCTGCTTAATGGACCTGTAGTTATGTACTGCTATCGATTCCGCTCAGAGTCTAGATGGCTTATTATGTGGATTCTATGCACTAGTTAATCTGAGAGCGTGAATGCAATACAGTACTGATATTTAATTGTCATTTTGAGACCTTTCTGCTTCTGCATCAGTTTATATTTGTTGTGTGCATTGACTGTGCATTGGCACCTCTGTGTCTAGAGAATAGTGAAAGAAGGTCAGTTAATTACTTGCGCATTGGTTTAGGTAATGAAGCTTGTGCACAAACACGCACTGCTGGGTGCTGTCATGGTTGGTTCCACCTGGCGTGAGCTAATAGGAGATGTGGATCGGGGTAATAATCGGAGATTAATTGATTAACATGCAGGAATGAAACTGCAGCATAAAGGTAACCACTAACATGCAGACATCCATGAACAGATATAGATCCACAGTCAATTTTGATCATGTGACATATTCTGACCTTATACAATGCTGTATATTTAATGTTCATTGAATAATTTATCCACTGGAAAAAGAAAAAAACCCAGAAAATCATTACCTCTCCATCTCTCTCAGTAGCACTGCTTCTGTTCTCCCTCTCTATAAGAGAAGCAACAAATCGTAATCAAAAGGCAACTTTTTAATTAAGTTTTGCTTTTTTCTGCTTACTGCAATCAGTAAGCAGCTTCACACCATTGATTCTTTCTTCCTTCTGTAGAATATAAAGTATATTCTTACAGTGCATGCCAATTCTTTGATAACACTCGCTGTATAGTTTTAATAAGATCGCTTTTCTTTGTCCTTGCATCTGTAATTTTTTCCCCCTCCCTGTTTCTATTGTGCCTCGTACACAGCAGACTCATCTTGCTTGGTATGAAATTCCTCCAATTAAACACGCATTTCATGGGTATATGGGTAATTTAGCGATTTACAGAGACAGCACTGAACATGATGGTTGTGAATGGAACAGGTTTGAAATTGAAGTGGTGTTTATAATGGCTTTTGAGCCAGTGGGTGGTTTCTTCAAATTAGCACACCAGCTTCTTTTCATGTACGTAGGTTGTATGTGAGGAATTGTGAAACTGTGAAATCAGTGTATTATCTGACTATTGTTGATTTCTGACTCTTAGATTCCAACCTGGACCTGGTGGAAAAGGACTTCTCTGTGAACACTGTAGCCGGAGCCATGAAGAGCTTCTTTTCTGAGCTGCCGGACCCTCTGGTGCCCTACAACATGCAGGCGGAGCTGGTGGAGGCCTTTAGTAAGTACTGCTAAAGAGTAAAAATTGTTGTATGGTTTCAGAGAAGCTCGTGTGTACTAGAGGTAGGTAATAATTGAATTTCATTTATTCTATCTTTTATTTGTAAAGAAAATAATTGTCCATAGTTGCATTTTAGCCATTTTGCTTCTCAATTGTCATACTTCTCATACTTTGGTGGAATTTTGGTGTCACACTGGAGAAATCAGTGAGACACAGAGTACTGTTAATGCCCAGAGGACTGTTGAAAAGTTAAGTGTGGACGGTTGGACACTTTTTCCATTTGCTGGTCTTGGCCTGCGCTATGTAGCAGAAGAGGCGATGCAATTAGAGGACAATGTTGTCTACATTTAGCTAAATTGCTGATACACTAAGGCAGGGAATGTAATTCTTTTTGCAGTAAAATAAATGCCAAATAACATTGGAAGGACCCCCTCACCAACCCCAACATGTGCAATAATATCTTGATTTATTGCTCTATTTTCTATGGCTATTTATTGAAGCATTTTTAGTTTCTGAACCATGCAGCAACGGAACACATTTGAATCCTGTAGACAATATTTGTAGGCCTACTTGTTTTTGAGTTCTTGAAGTTTTGATTAAATCAATGTAATTCAAATGATCAGTAATAAATGCAGTAATTTTGATAATGTGGGTAGTCAGAGACCCCAATCATTGTACTACACAATGTCATTTTAAAGCATATAGTATACAGTGCTCTCCACTAGTATTTACACTCTTGGTGTGGTCTAGGCTGTGAAAGGTTGTCTTTGTTGTTTAACCTTTTGATCATTTGTTCCAAAAATTCACAAAAATACTCTGCTTTCATGGATATCAAACAATTTCAAACACAACACAGCTTTATTAAAAAGAAATCTTTGTTAAATCGAGGTCTGTAACCATTATTGGCACCCTATGAGTTATGAGGAAAATTATATTTGATGTATATTCCCATTGATGTTTTACATTTTTTTTTAGTACACCTGGGGAACATGAATTTTTTACCATGACTTCCTGTTATACAGGGGTATGAAGTATATGAGGTAACACAGGCCAAATTCCCTTAGTCATTCATAACAATGGGTAAGACCAATGAATATAGCGGTGATGTGCGGCAAAAGGTTGTTGAGCTTCACAAAATGGGAAGTGGCTATAAGAAAATAGCACAAGCATTGAAAATGTCCATTTCGACCATCAGGGCGAATATAAATAATTAAGTTATGTTATGAATCAACCTGGAATTGGACGTGTGTCTATATTGTCTGAACGCACTGTGAAGAGGGCCAAAAAATATCCAAGGGTCACAGCTGGGGAATGGTGTATAAAATATACAGCAGAACAAAATTTAGTTACAAAATTTTTTACCTTTTCATAGCTCCTTCCCTCTTTGTCTTCTGGCTTTGTCGCTTTTCTTCATTAATTACATGGTATATACTAGACATATTGGCTTTTAAAATGGATGGTTGTTTGTTTATGGAGGCAGTTGTAGTTAGGATCAATGACAAGATCTGCATATTAATTTACAATTAGTGCAGTTACAAAAAAAATCTTCTTTTCCCTCTCTTTTTCTTTTTTTTTCACAGACGCTCTCCTTTCTTTTTTTTTTTTTTTTCATCCAGAGCAACTTCAAGTGAGCAGTTGGAGGGTTAAGGGCCTTGCTCAGGGGGCCCAGCAGTGGCAGTTTGATAGTGCTGGAATTTGACCTCATGACCTTCTGATCAGTAGTCCAATATTGTAACAACTGGTCTACCACTGCCACCACCAGTTTCCTACATTAGTAGGATGAGAACTACAGTATACTCTTCGCTTTCATAACCTGATTAGTTTCTGTGTTGGTGCTGCTGTTACTAATTAGCATTATAATTATAAGCCTTCCCAACTCCTTCTAACTTCCTTGTTGTACAGAATCAGAGAAAGTGGTCAAAAAAGGTATTCTAGTGCAGGTGAGGTTTGTGTGAGCTCTACCCTCCCTGCATAATGGACATAGATTTTGAATCCCCCAGCTGTACAAAAATAGCAGTGCAGAACAATGCTTCTTGCATAGCCGCTGCATCCAAATGCATAGTCATGGTCTAAAGATGCTCTGTACTGGCTTGTTCAGAGAGCTGTATATGAAAAATGAAAGGGCGAGGTTTTGTGTGAAGAAGACTATCTGCAGTGGGGAGTTGTTTTGCTCACGCTGCACTGAGCTTCATCCTCATGCAGTGTGAAATTCTGTGCTCGGCTCTGGGCTTTCCTCCAACCTCAGGATGCACCAACAATTAGACTGAAACTGCAGCTTATGTCTGTAGTTAGCCTGCTACTTGGGAGCATTTAAGCATGTTTCTGAAACTCTTCAGTCCTTTTGGAGAGACACTCCAGCATCATGTCACTCTGCCAAGTAGAAGACTGAAAGCAAGCCCAAGCAATGTGACAGGATTTAAGTGCGTTTTTACTGCCAGTGCTTTTATTCTGTCATGGATGTCTTACTATATGTTAAGGTAATGGAAGCTAGTCAAGCTGAGGAAGTTTTAGACTTTTATTACATCAACATTCAGGAGGAGACAGTGAGGGAAATAGCATTTCAAGCATTGAACACTCGAGAGAAAACCATGCATAAAGTGATTGTAGTGTTCTTGAATTTAGTTTGTTTTTTGTTTTGTGGGTTGGGGGTGGTGGAGTATGATGAAAGGGGAATGGACAGACGGCAGGTTACATGATTGCAGAGTCACTCCCTGCAGGTGGTGGGTGGAGCTCCAGGCTTGCCCGTCTGTCACTGAGTGTCATGACAACAATACAGCAGACTTGTTCAGTGTCAGTGGCTGTGAAGCTAGATCTCTAAAGTGCCTGCATTGTTCTGGCATTTACTCAATACCTTTGGCCACGAATAACGGATATGTTATCCGAGGGACTTCCAGATTGGGAGTTTGACATATTGCGTTAAACATGGACGAATTGCCTTAGCGGACGAGCGTACAGTGAGGGTTGTCTGTTGTGATCTGATTTTGATTGACTTCAGGCTGTTAATATCTCTTGAAGATTAAATCATCGCTTTGCCTCAGCATGAGGTGCTAGGAAGGTTTGCTCTGGTGTTCTCCATTAAATGATGCATCAGTGGATGTGTGAGGGTGTGTGTCTGTGTGAGGAATACTGGAGTGTTAAACTGACATCAGTGTTTGCATGCGAGATGCTGACATCAGTCTGTGCGTCTGTGTGTGTGATACTCAGGAGCAGCACATCTGCCATAGTAGTCACGTGTCCTGATAGAGAGCTCTCTGAGGGCTGATGTAAGTCGATCTGACTCAGTGCATCCATCGTTCTTGCAGCACCCAGTGGACGCACATGTGTGCACGTGCATGTGCGCTGTTTGGTTTTTTTTGCCTCATCCTGAAAGCATCTCTGTCTCCCCTGATGACAGTGATAGGAAGTCAGGCACCATATGCAGTTCTAGAAGGATCCACCCTTTCTCATTGCTAGAGCAGAATATTGGCGCCTGACCTTTCATTTGGGTGTGTACAAGGGCTGTCGGAACAAATTTGACTTTTCATATTATTTTGTATTCAAAGGCAAAAGAAATCTGTGTTAATGATTTAATATAGTTAAACCACACTGCAAAAAAAGTCATCTTAGTAAGTGAAGAACTCTTGAATATAGTCCAACTTATCTAATATTTCTTATTATAAGATCATTACTCCTATTTATGACGACATTACACATTTCAAGCTTGTAGTTTTCTTACTCTATTGGCAAATTTATCTTCTCTCTAGAAATAAATGCTTGAAATTAGCAAACTTTTCTGCTAATAGAAAAAGACCATTTCAAGCTGGAAATGAGTACAAATGTCTTGATAAGGTTTAATAATCTAATATTTGGTTTATTATGCTCTTATAAGAAGATATACTGGATACACTTGACTACGTTCAAGGTATACCCATTTGCTGAGATGTCTTTTTTTTTTTTTTTTTTCCCCCCTGCAATGCATATTTTATTTATTTTATTTAACCATGTTAAAATAGGATGAATATATGCTGTGCTTGTATTTGCCTAACATGAGTCTAAACTCTTAAGTTCTAAATTGCTTAAAAACCCTTTAATTACTCATTGTAGGTCATTTAAAAAATGAAGTATACCCAAACAACATGCATTTATTCAATCTATTTTATGTATGTATATATATATATATATATATATATATATATATATATATATATATATATATATATATATATATATATATATATATATATATATATATATATATATAAATAAATTTTAATTAATTAAAAAAAAAAAACAAGCAAGCTATAGGTCCTAAAAGTGCTACATCTAATTAGTTCATTTCCAGCCATCAGTAACTGGAGTCTTTCTCTCTCTCTCTCTCTCTCTCTCTCTCTCTCTCTGTCTGTCTGTGTGTGTCTGGCTGAATCTTAAATGACTTTTTATTGGCCATATCGCGCATTAGGTAGGGTTTACAACATCATTATATGATAGCCTATGCGGTAAGTATATATATTCACAGGCCCCTTAAAATGGAATGCCTTTATCCTTACTGATTCATGCAATTATCCAATCAACCACTCATGTGGCAGCAGCACAATGCATAAAATCATGCAGATACAGGTCAAGAGCTTCATCATCAAACGTCTTAATTGAGAGAAAATGTGATCCCATTGAGTCTGACCGTAGCATGGTGGTTGTTGCCAGATGGGCTGGTTTGAGTGTTTCAGAAACTGCTGATTTTGGATTTTCACACACATCGGTCTCTAGAGTTTACACAGAATGGTGCTAAAAACAAACAACATTGAATGAGCGGCATTTTCCAGTCTTCAACTGTCCAGGTTCTGTAAACCTGTGAAGCTTCAGTGAACCTCATGTGGTCTTCTGCAGTTGTAGTCTATTATCCTTAAGTTTCAATGTGCTTTGCATTCTGTGATGATTTTCTGTTTTTATGGTTGTAAAGAGTGGTTGTTCGAGGTAACGAAGACTTCCTGCCCGATCAAACCAGTCTGGCCATTCTCCTCTGACCTAATCAACAAGGCTTATCTGCTTGCAGAACTGCTGATGGATATTTTTTGCTATTTTGCGGCATTCTCATTCTTTTCGCTATAACATTGCTGACTGTTTGGGTAATTGCATGAACGAGCAGGTCTACAGGTGTTCCTATTAAATTGTCTGGTGAGTGTATAGTTAATTGAAAGCAATTTGAGATTTGGGTTAACTGTGTCAGAGGCTTAAAAAAAATTTTATGCTAGAGACATTGGTGAAACATGGCAGACAAGTGGATTCTACATGTCAAGTAAATTTTCCTGACATTAATTTTGTGTAAATAAATACATCAGGGACAGTAACTTATATGCACAATTGTTACCTTATTGCCTGGTTGTCCATTTCTTTGCCATTTACTGTGAGTGTAAACTATAGCCTTGAAATTACAATGCAATCAACATGAAAAGTTCTTATTAATTAAAATACAAGTGTAATTTTAATTCATTTGCATTATTTGTGTATGTGTGAATAAAAAAAAATCTACATGACATCCCCCCCAACAACTGATCTAAATTGTGTTGATTTCTAGACTTGTCACTTCTGTAAAATCCGATCTAAATAGACTTTTATCTGTAACTGTACTGTCATTTAATAGCTCACGGAATTTCCGACAAATATGTTCGGAGGTATTTTTCTTTTCGTGTGTATGAAAGAAGGCTAAACATAAAGTCTGTACGGTGTGAACTGTGCGTGCACACACTGTCTCATGCTGTTTTCTGTTTGTCTGCCTTATCTCTTCTTCTCCTTCACCTCCGGCTGCTTGCTCGAGTCATTACTCGTGTTGATGTCCCAAGAGGCAGTGTCTGGAGGTGTCTCTATTTTTGTGTCCCTTTTTCTGTGTCTCTCATTCTCATCTCTGTCTTACCTCCCACAGAGATCAATGATCGAGAGCAGCGGTTCCACACCATGAAGGACGTGCTGCGCAAGTTCCCCCGAGAAAACTACGATCTCTTCAAATACGTCATCAGCCACCTGAACAAGTGCGTTATTACTTCACAACTTCTAAACTTCGTGCACTTAGACATGCATAACACGTACAGACCAGCATGTTTTCCTCACTATGTAGACGATTCAATTACAGAGTTGTAGTAGTGACAGCTACAGTTACAGAGTGTAGTAGTAGAACAGCTTTCACAATTCTGTTTATTATCCTATTAAGCACTATTAGGATTTTCTTTCATATTTCTAGGCACAAAATGTTCTTATTTTTGTTAGTTCATTCATTCCTTCATCTTCAGAAGCCACTTCCCCTGGTTAGGGAAATGTTGTACATTTATTTATTTATTTAACATAATTTTAATTCAAAATATGTACCAATTTTCTAATTAAAAACAATATGCCAATACCCTGTTACATCGGAGTTAATGCGTGAGTAAGGAAGACAGTACAAGTTTTTTTTTTTTTTTATATATAGACTATGCAGATTTAGCATTCGTTTAAGTGTTTAGTGAAGAGGGACTAATATGCAAATATGTTCTAATAATGGATCCCTGCCAATTTAGTCAGCCTAAAAAATGTCTACAGTCTAATATGATTGTGTTATTTTCTTTTACATTCCATCTGAATCTCTCTCTGTTTTTCTCTGTCTCAGGGTGAGCCAGAACAGTCGTGTGAATCTGATGACTAGTGATAATCTATCCATCTGTTTCTGGCCTACACTGATGCGACCTGACTTCACCACAATGGATGCGCTGACAGCAACGCGCACTTACCAGACAATCATCGAGACCTTCATCTACCAGTGTGCTTTCTTTTTCTACAATCAGCCCCCAGTCGACACCACGAGCGGCCTGCCTGGGCTCCCAGGATCCCCCACTGCCACCCTGTCTTCCACAACATCCATGTCCAGCTCCGCCTACTCATCCTGTTACACCGCGGTCCAGCAAGTAGCCACACCCTTCAGCCAAGCTCAGCAGTCCCCACCGCATTCTCCTCCCCCAACACCACAGTCACCTATCCAGAGTCTGCTGCCTCCAATGCACCCGCACCACGCACCAACTGAACAACACACGCTGTGAAGCAGAGAAGGATGTAAACAGAGAGAGCACGAACATGAAAGAGAAGCTCTGAAGCCAGTAAAGAGAGATTATTATGGAGAGTGATTCTTGGAGAAAATGATTGAGGAAGTATGTCTGCCGGTGATGGAGCATGCATTGAGGGAAGAATTAGAGTGTTGGACATAGCGAGAAGGTCAAGCCACTTCAGCAGTGAGACACTCCAGTAACATCTTGTAGTCCTCTTTATAGACCACTGCACTCGTATAATTGAAAAGCATACACGCATTTGTGCATATATATATATATATATATATATATATATATATATATATATATATATATATATATATATATATATAATATAATAAATAAAAAATATATAATATATTTTACACACACGCACGCACAAATAGATCTGAGAGCGTGCTCTCTTTGGACAGATATGATAATGGGAGTGTGTGCTGAAGCCTGTTACTTGGCCAATCATGATTTACGTGAGAGGTGACTGAGTACAAACGGACTTGATATGTGTGGGGTCTGGACTAGAAGCTCTGAACTGAAAACTCCACACAGTCGATTATCTGCTCTACATAACCTCCCAGGCCCTTGTCCTGTCTCCACCAATAGGAATGAAGCTAAATGTGGCAAGAAGCCATCCTTAGCATTCTCTGCATTTTTTTTATCTTTCAACCACTATCACTTTTTTTTTTTTTTTTTTTTTTTTTTTTTTTAAAGAGACTTGCTCCAGCAATTGAAGACACGACAACTGTCAGCCACATTCCTCTTCCTCCCTGTCTGAATGAGTCCTGTTTACAGAGGAACATGTTTAAAGAAAACAGCCCAAACAAGAACTTGACGAACTGTATCTGGTTTCATTGGCAGTGGACTACAGTGAACTTTGGTACTTTTTTTTTTTTTTTTTTTTTTTCACAGCATTATGGGATTTGAAGTCTTCTCAGCATATCTCTCTGCCTTCACAATGAGCCAGAATCTCAAGACCATGCTAGGAGACTTGTTTCCATTTCTGTTCTGTTAGGGAAAAAAAAAAAAAAAAAGAGAAAGTGTCTGTTTTCTTGATGCGTCAGTCAGGGTTCAGTTGTGCTCCACTCTGATAACGGATCTCGGTGAGATTCTTCTTTAGAACAGAGATGCGAAGATAATGCACTAGTGAGCTGAAACATTAAACGTGTATGTGCGATTATGCGTTCGTGTGTGCGCCTGCCTGAATGTAACACTTTATGCTTGTGAAATGTCACCGTGAGATTTTGGCAGCTTTCAGAAGTGTGTCCAACAGATGGGTTTTTGATGGAGGGGAAAAAGAGATGTGAAGGTTATGTTTAGAAATATATGGCTGGTGATTTTGGTTGTCTGTGTGTTAACACTGAAAGGAAAGCTGCTTCGTCTGAAAACACATTTGCGTCACTCAGTCCAAACTCTGCTGCACTATTCCATTTAGACTTCCAAAAGATTTTGAATCGACTGTTGCTCAGTCAGAAATTCTTATTGTCTGAAGGAGGGTAGAAAGAAAGAGAGAACCTTAAAGGGAAGACGTGCCTGTTTTTTTTTTTGTTTTTGTTTTTTTTTTTTTTTGCTATGTAGTTTTCATCTTTGTGCTTATATTTGGGTGTGCTACTGCCATCTGCTGTGCCAACAAGGTACTACACCTCAGACTGACTCAGCCTTCAGTTTTATGATCTACCTTGAACACAGAGTCCATTCGGATCCCCCTCTCTTCCCATCATAGAAGTGCTGGATGCACTTTAAATCATGGCATTCACACTGCATCACCATAGAGAAATCCTGAAGAACCCTCCTCAGCAACACTTCTCAGCACTTCATCTTCTACTTGTTTTTTTTTTCTTGTTTTTTTTTTGTTTTTTAATTCTCAGGTCACCGCTGCGATAATGGCTCATTAACTATCAATTCTCCTAATTGTCGACTTCATTAATGTTATTGTCATGTCTGAGATAATTCTGCAAAAAAAATCACGATGCTGATGTTACGGAGTTTTGGAATTAAACAGGGATATTTAGGACTTCAGAAGTAGACATTTTTAATTGACATTTCTCATAGTGTAGGTTTGTGATGAATCTTTCTGACCTGAACTGCCCACTACTTCTGCCCTGCCAGTCAAAGTCACATTAAGCATCTGATTGGTTGTTTGAAATCTCGACACGTTTTCTGCCCACACTTACAGCGCACAAGTGTGGGCAGAAAACGTGTCGAGATTTCAGACAGCCAATTCGAATCGCACCTCAGCTATTTTTCTTCTATTTTCAGTTAACATGGTATTTTTTTGGGAAAACAGAGAGAAGGATCCATGCTCTCCTGGTACTTTGCAGTTGATTGCTGTCTTGCCACGTTCTCAGTGTAAATCATATGACAGAGGTGATCCTTAGCGGCCAAAGACTGTGCAAAAAGGGCGAGTGAAAGTCAAGGAAGGGCATCAAATGGGAATTAAAAATGTGATGTTTCAGCAATCTTATGTGGCTGCGTTATTTTTTTTTTTCTTTTGCAACAGTGGTGATCAATTGTTAAGTTAAATGAGAAACAAGCAAAACTATATTCAAAATGGTTGTTTATTTGTATGTTAGGGGGTCTAACAATTTGCCCTGTAGTCAATGGTGATAGAAAAAACGTTTCTTTTTATGTATTATTTTAATAATTAAAAAAAAGACAATTTTTAACAATTTTGTGAATGGTGTAAAGGCCACATGATCTAGTGCATGATTCAGCTCCAAGTCTGGGAGTTGGGACCTTCAACTCTTCGTATTTAAGAGAGGAAAAAAAAAACCCTGCATTAATGAAAGATGAAAAAAAAAAAAATAAATCATGAAGTAAACTGAGAGGAAACAAAAATCATGACATTATTTGCTCTGGTCATTTGTCTCAGTGGGAATGGTGTATAAACAGTAAGGCCTTATGTGAGCTGTATTATAGTTAATAAATCAATCTTGTAATATGTTTCTTGCCTCTTATTTTTCCACATTTCCACCTCGTTCCACAGAAACATCTGGTCTTAAACATTTCAAAATATTTATGTGTGTGTGTGTGTGTGCGTGAAGTTTTTTTGGTGATTCAGATTATGTTGAAGATCTCATAGTAGTACTTGGAAACGTAAAGCTCTTTTGGGGGGGGAAATAATCATCATACAATCTCTTTACATATATGACACCAAAACAAATGGCAAAAAGTGGGAATATTAAATGAATAATCCAGCACTATTCAAGCTAATCACTATTGACTGAATGTGAGTGTTTATTTTGTGCTTCCCCTGTGTTCATTCATTTATGATTAGCTGAATTATGCACGGAATAAAACAAACCTAACAAATGTAATGGGCTTACTTAGTTCTTGTTCACTTCAGATTAAGGAGACTTATTTTGTGCTTATTTAATCCACATAAATACAGCATGTGTGGGTGTTTTTATTTATTTATTTATTTATTTATTTAAGTAGCACTTAATACTTGTATTTCATTTATGTTCAATTGCCGTAGGTGAGAATTTCAGTTCACTTCCTTGAACTGAGAAAAGAATAGGAAAACATCCTAAGGTTTTTGGTGTCTGCATGTAACTGAGGAATACCTGAGCTACTCTTTTAAATGTATAATCATAATTCATTGCTCTGAGCAAGAAGTCAGATCTCTGAAAAGATGAACTAACTCACTTGATTTTTGAATGCAAAATACCGGAATAATTTAAATACATTATTAACAAATACTTATTGACAAGAATTGCCCATAGACTTCCATTTTAATGGAGCTTTGAGTAAACCGGTTTCCCACTGTTTTCGTAGTACAGGAAAAGGTGTCAGGATTTTTGTCTGTGGTAATCACATGCCTGCTACAGATGCAGTAGATAGAGGTAGAGTATATAGGTTGAAAAACACTGGCATTTAAGAAGACATTCCTGCAGTCCTTTGTTTGGTTGAACAGTGAAATAATGATTTATGCATTTGAAAGAAATGAATAATTAATAATAATAATTAAAAAAAACATTCAAATTGCTCTTCCAACATTTTATGTAGTTATAATTATCTCCAGTTATGTCCCAAAAATATTACTTGTATGTAAAAGCTGGCATGCAGGCTGTACACTATGCTAATGCTGCTGTAAGGACTATTAGCTATTAGAACTATGTTAATCGGTTATATCGTATTAGTAGTATTGTGTTTATCAGCATTTTGTAGCTACTATACTAGGGCAGGGGCTCTCAAACCAGTCTACATGCAGTAGATATTCTGTTCTAGTCCAAAAACAAACATCTTACAAACATCATCTGGTCTTGCTAGAGGCCTCTGAAAAGTAGATTGTGATTGCATGATCTAGCCCATCCATTCTGAGAGACAACTATAATTATCTTGGGTACTAAAAACAGAAAGTGTTTTTAAAAATCACCATACAACACAGTACGTAATTGGTGTTATGGAAACAAGGAAGATGATTCCTTTAAAAAGTTATCCTTCTATAAAAGGTGTAAGTACCTCTGACAAAGTTGCTGTCATTGCCAGAGTGTGTCATCATCTGACGCTATGACCTAGTGCATCTCTTAATGGCGGTCAGGAGACAATGACCCGGTCTTGGATGACCATCTGTCCTCCTGTTCTGTTTGTTTACAGTCAGGACACAGGCAAGCAGCTTTGCTTTAGTGTCTGGCAACACTGTCACATGACATGCCTGCCTGTGTCCTGCCAATCATCCTCTCCTTTTTCATGGAATGCAAATCTAAACTATAGTGTGGTTATTTTTATTCAGTAACCTAATACAAAGCTTCTGAATGGTGATCAGATATAAGCATAACATAGAAAACCTTTCTGTTTCAATGGCTTATAAAAGATAACTATTGCTGGTCAAATGGGTAAAACATTTTGAGAAACACATCCTATACATGTATACATGCTATAACTTCAGTCACTGCACTGCAGAACATGATGAGCTTCCTTTTTCCTTCAGTGTGCTGAATATTATCTAGTCTTTGGGGCCCCTACAGTGAGACCAGGTCTTCTCCAGCTCCTAGTTTACTTAAAACCAGGTAAGTAAGGTGTTTTTTTTTTTTGGTTTTTTTTTTGCTATATCAGAATACGTAGTATAAAATACAACATATGCATAAATATTTTAAGGTATATATCTGGTTGGATTTTGGCTAGAACACAGTATGTGGCCTCCTCCTTAGCATACAGTATCTCACAAAAGTGAGTACACCCCTCACATTTTTGTAAATATTTGATTATATCTTTTCATGTGACAACACTGAAGAAATGACACTTTGCTACAATGTAAAGTAGTGAGTGTACAGCTTGAGTTACAGTGTAAATTTGCTGTCCTCTCAAAATAACTCAACACACAGCCATCAATGTCTAAACCGCTGGAAACAAAAGTGAGTACACCCCTAAGTGAAAATGTCCAAATTGGGCCCAAAATGGACATGGGCATGGGGTTCACCAGAGTTCCACAGGTTGCCACTGGAGTCCTCTTCCACTCCTCCATGACGACATCACGAAGCTGCTGGATGTTAGAGACCTTGTGCTGCTCCACCTTCCATTTGAGGATGCCCCACAGATGCTCAATAGGGTTTAGGTCTGGAGACATGCTTGACCAGTCTATCACCTTCACAATGTCAGTACATTGTCAATACATTGTTAGCACATTGTCAGTACATGTCAGCACATTGTCAGTACATGTCAGCGCATTGTGAGTACATTGTCCGTACATGTCAGTACATTGTTAGTACATGTCAGTACATTGTTAGTACATGTCAGTTACATTGTTAGTACATGTTAGCACAGTGTCAGCACATGTAAGCTCATTGTCAGTACATTGTCAGTAGATGTCAGCACATTGTCAGTACATGTCCATACATTGTTGGCACATTGTCAGTACATGTCTGCACATTGTCAGTACATGTCAGTACATTGTTAGTACATCAGTACGTTGTAAGTACATTGTTAGTACATGTTAGCACGTCAGCACATTGTCAGTCAGTACATTGTCAGTACATTGTTAGCACATTGTCAGTACATGTCAGTGCATTGACAGTACATGTCAGCCAGCGCAGTCAGTACAACATTGTCAGTACATTTCAGCGCATTGTCAGTGCATGTCAGCACATTGTCAGTACATGTCAGCACATTGTCAGTACATGTCAGCTCATTGTCAGTACAAGTCAGTCAGTACATGTCAGCACATTGTCAGTACATGTCAGAACATTGTCAGCACATGTCCGTACATTGTTGGCACATTGTCAGCACAATGTCAGTACATTGTTAGCGCAAGCTCATTGTCAGTACATGTCAGTACATTGTTGGGACATTGTCAGCATGTCAGTATATTGTTAGCGCAAACTCATTGTCAGTACATTGTCAGTACATGTCAGCACATTGTCAGTACATGTCAGAACATTGTCAGCACATGTCCGTACATTGTTGGCACATTGTTCACACATAGTAATAAATAAATAAAAAAAAAAAAAGTTAATAATTGTTAAAGACACATTGTCAGTACATGTCATAAAGTCAGTCATTGTTAATGGTAGTGGTTGAAAAAAAAATTGTCAGTACATGTCAGTGCATTCATTGTCAGCACATCTCAGTACGTTGTCAGAACATGTCAGCACATGTCTGTAAATGTCCGTACATTGTTGGCACATTACCATCACATTGTCAGTACATGTCAGAACATTGTCAGCACATGTCCGTACATTGTTGGCAAATTGTTAGCGCAAGCGCATTGTCAGTACATGTCAGCTCATTGTCAGTACATGTCAGAACATTGTCAGCACATGTCCGTACATTGTTGGCACATTGTCAGCACAATGTCAGTACATTGTTAGCGCAAGCTCATTGTCAGTACATGTCAGTACATTGTTAGCGCAAACTCATTGTCAGTACATGTCAGTACATTGTCAGTACATGTCAGCACATTGTCAGTACATGTCAGAACATTGTCAGCACATGTCTGTACATTGTTGGCACATTGTTCGCACATTGTCAGTACATGTCAGCGCAAGCGCATTGTCAGTACATGTCAGTACATGTCAGTGCATTGTTAATGGTCAGTACGTTGTCAGTACATTGTTAGTACATGTCAGCACGTCAGCACATTGTCAGTCAGTACATTGTCAGTACATTGTTAGCACATTGTCAGTACATGTCAGTGCATTGTTGGCACATTATCATCACATTGTCAGTACATGTCAGAACATTGTCAGCACATGTCCGTACATTGTTGGCACATTGTTAGCGCAAGCGCATTGTCAGTACATGTCAGTACATGTCAGTGCATTGTTAATGGTCAGTACGTTGTCAGTACATTGTTAGTACATGTCAGCACGTCAGCACATTGTCAGTCAGTACATTGTCAGTACATTGTTAGCACATTGTCAGTACATGTCAGTGCATTCATTGTCAGTACATCTCAGTACGTTGTCAGAACATGTCAGCACATGTCTGTAAATGTCCGTACATTGTTGGCACATTATCATCACATTGTCAGTACATGTCAGAACATTGTCAGCACATGTCCGTACATTGTTGGCACATTGTTAGCGCAAGCGCATTGTCAGTACATGTCAGCACATTTTCAGTACATGTCCGTCAGTACATGTCAGCTCATTGTCAGTACATGTCAGTCAGTACATGTCAGCTCATTGTCAGTACATGTACTGACTATCTACTAACAATTTACTGACAATGTGCTGACATGTCAGTGCATTGTCAGTACATGTCTACACATTGTCAATAAATTGTCAGTGCATTGTCAGTACAGGTCAGCACATTGTCAATACATGTCAGCACATTGTCAGTACATGTCAGTACATGTCAGTGCATTGTCAGTACATGTCAGCACATGTCAGCACATTGTCAGTCAGTATATGTCAGCTCATTGTCAGTACATGTCAGTACATGTCAGCACATGTCAGCACATTGTCAGTCAGTACATGTCAGCTCATTGTCAGTACATGTACTGACTATCTACTAACAATTTACTGACAATGTGCTGACATGTCAGTACATTGTCAGTACATGTCTACACATTGTCAATAAATTGTCAGTGCATTGTCAGTACAGGTCAGCACATTGTCAATACATGTCAGCACATTGTCAGTACATGTCAGCACATTGTCAGTACACTGTCAGTACGTCAGCGCATTGTCAGTCAGTACATGTCAGTACATGTCAGTACATTGTTAGTACATGGTCAGTACGTTATCAGTAAATGTCAGTACATTGTTAGTACATGTTAGCATGTTGCCAGTACATGTCAGTGTATTGTCAGTACATTGTCAGTACATGTCAGCACATTGTCAGTACATAATCATTTTCATTTCCAATGGGTTCTTTATATGTTTAGCATGTTTATTGATATTTACTGATATTATGATATATGATATTAGCAGGCTAATGTAAACCAAATGGTAGTGTTAGCTAGCTACAGTGCTTGTAATAATTTTGCTCTGGTATTCTGTATTATTTTTCAGGTGTTATACAGAAATATTTTGTGGTTCACTATAATGGAAAACAGATTTCTCTCCAGTTATGTCTAAGTGATAGTAGCTATGGTTAAAAGCTAGTTTGAGAGGAAAAACATGACCTTGAGGCACAACTGATTTAGCTTTAGCGACACCCACAAAACTATATAAAAAGCAAATCTCACAATTTTGAAAGCAAAGTGGAGACACACATTTACTTCAGGCATTCACAAAACAAATAGGAAAAATATTCATAATAATAATAATAATAATAATAATAATCTATACATTATTATTATTATAAATTATTATTGTAATTAATTAATTAATTGATTGATTTACAGAAATGTAATGCCCTGGTCAAAAATCCAGCTTGGTCTGCCAGCTGCTCTACTAAGTGGTAAAACCATTCTTGCTCCACTCTAAGGGCAGACAGTACATCTTCCATTAATGCAGCTCAGTCATTGCAATGCATCAGTAGACACACAAATACACACACACACACACACACACACACACACCCTTTTATAGGGTACCATGTCTTTTGTCCTAATTGAATGGCTTGTATTAATTATTGTAATTTATGGGTTTCTTTCTGGATTACTTTATTTTTAAGCCATTAATATGAATTAACTTAGTTTCACAAAATTTTCATAAAATTTGTGTAAATATGTAAATAAATAAGTGATTTGAACCTGACAAATTTGAGAACTTGACAATATGATTACATGAATTAATTTCTTGTGTAAAAGCTCCTGTGAAAAAAAAGATTGTTAGTATCCAGCTTGATGAAATTGCATTCTTCTAAAAAACCCATTTTTCTTTCATGCTTTCGTTCTTGCTTGCTTGCTTTTTTGCTTTCTTTCTATATTTTCTGGGCAGAGCCCACGACTGTACTGAAAACTACTATCTCAAATGAGAAGCTGATTATTCAGTAACAGATCAAACTTGGCGTGAACGTAGCTTGCAGTGGAAAAACCTCCAAAAAGAGTGCATTAATAATCAAGGTAGACATCTTACTCTGGGTAGAATGCCTCATAGACAGTACTGCAGAAAGAAGATAAAATGACTGCTTTATAAATTGGAAGTCATTTTTTCAGTAATGTAATGTCCTGAGGATTAAAAGAAAAAGTAAACATTTGCACTGTTTTCCAAAAAAGAATAAAAATAATAATAATAAGGGGAAGAATGCAGGAGCCTGTAACTACCTGTGTGAGTAGAAGCAGGTGATTTCCACTGCTTTCCTGGGGGATCTATTTGTCTTCCAAACTAATGATTTTTGTATTATTAAGGCTCGGTACAGCTCTAAGGAGTGTGTTGACAATGTCTTACCACTCGACGGCGCACTTGTACCATAATAATTCCTTTAGTAGGGGTGGAAACGTCTCGTTTAGCATTTTTCATAGGGTTAGATAAACCTCACACTAAACCAAGTAGTTATGGTTGTAGATGCTTTTTTATTAAAGTATTGCAAAGGTGTAGATAATCTGAATAAGCTTAATATTACCAACACAATTAAAATAGTTTCAGAAATAATGTTATAGTTATGAAATGAAAGTAAATTTACAGGGTGTCCCAAAAATCTCCATCCATATGGGAAAATAATATTTTATTTATTTATTTATTTATTTATTTAAGCAAAATGTCTTACAAATTTTTTCATACTTAGGTCATATTATTGTCTAGATTTTTTTTTCTTCAGATTTTAAGAATGCCTTTAATTAAAGAAAAACACACTGAAATAATTTTTTATGGCTTTATCAGGGAACTGTCACAGGGTTGCGATGGATTTCAACAGGAAACACATCACACAACAAACTTATAAACTAATTAAAAAAGACTGGAAGAGTTGCAGAACTATCGAAAAGTGGACATCCATTGATGAAGGCACAACCGACGTGGTACTGACAAAAATGTATGGAGACTTTTGGGACACCCTGTATTTTAGATTGCGTTGTCCAGCCAGTGCAAGTTCCAGACATTTCAGTCTCAAATGAAATGTTTCCTTGTCTTTGTCTAGTCTCACACTTTGTGTGTCAGTTGAATTGAAATGCAGGAGAGCAGCCAAGTTCAGGAACGCTATGATCACACTCAGCCTGTTGTGCCTTGAAGCCACCATTGATTGTCTGGGTGATTGTGGTCTTTTGATATTGATACCTACACTGATGGCAGAGCTGTTAAAAGATGCAATATTGATCATTCGAAAGTAAGATTGTCAAATTGATGAATGTCTTTATAAACGGGTTTAGCAGAGAGCTGCTGAAGCCATAAGTGGGCATAGCCTAAACCATGATTTTAAATGAGGACCTGAAGACAGACTGTGTGTGTGTGTGTGCGTGTCCCAAACTTTGAACATCTTGCGGAGCATGATTATATCCATTTCTTTAAAATGTAAAGAAACATGACTTCCACCAAAAGTCAGTTTCCAGATAAAGAGGGCATTAGTCAGAGATTCAAGAAAGTGCTGTTGAGTAACTCTGAAGGAGATGGAGAGATCCACAGCTCAGATCAGAGAAGCTGTTCACAGGACAATCATGAATGCGATGCTGCACAAACCCAGGATTTATGGAAGCATATGTTTACCAAAAGCCATGATGGAGACTCAGCAAACATGTGGAAAGATGGTTCTCTAGTATGATGAGACCAATAAAAGTTTAAAAGTTTTTGAAAGTTTTGGCCAAGGCACAAAACAGTGGAAACCCAACCCTGGAAACCCAACACTGCTCATCACCCTGAGAACATAATTCCAACAGTGAACCATGGTGGTGGCAGCATCATGTTGAGCATTACCCTTGCTCTCTTGGATGCTTCTATGACTAATCCTCACATTACCTGGTCAGTGATGGTGGACAGCCTTCTTTTGGCAGGTGCAGTTGTGCCATATTCATTACATTTACATACATCTTTACATTCCCATGCTCTATAGAGATGTTCAAAGTTTAGGATTATAAAAAACCCTGACTGATACTTTTTCAAGTTTGACTTTTACTCTGTGTCCTTCACAGGACCGATCATGTGACATGAGATCATGTGACACTTTAATTGCACACAGGTATACTCCACTCAAGAAATAATGTGACTTCTTGTGACAACTTGCAAAAGAACTAATTTAGGGGTTTCAAAAACAATGAGGATGAATGCGTATGTAATCACAGCTTTTAGATATCTTATCTGTAAATCATTTTTCACACTATATTAGTTTCTCCTCATTTTAATGTTATGGGTTCTTTTGTGTAGATTCAAAAATGGATTTAATTGAGATATATAATCTTAATTAAATCCATTTTTCTTCCAGGTTGTAATACTACAAAATATTCAAAAGTTCAAGGGGTGAATACTTATACAAGCACTTATTAAAAGAAAGAAAGAAAGAAAGAAATGTAAAAGTTTTTTCAATCTACCTTAGTGTATAATTGTACTGCATTTTTTTAAATGGAGGAAGGACAGAAAAAATTTTTTTGAATCTTGAATCACGCTAGGTTCAGTTCATTTATGTCCAGCATATTTTCACCAGAGTGTATTCATGAATTCAGTTTAGTCAGAGGTGTTTGTAAATGAATTTAGTTTGTTTTGTTATATAGCTGCATGCTTTAAATATGTATTAGTAGAATTTACCAACTTCTTCAGGCTTCTGTTTTCAGTGACATTCAGTACAGAGAAACATGTCAAAATTATTGAGCATGTTAATCACACATAAGCTACAAAGGCAGTAGATAAAGATTAGGCTGGAAAACCACTGGAGTATTCCTTTAATGGCTTCTTCTTGCAATGTCAGTTGCCATGTAGTCTGTTAGAGTGATCTGAATTATAGTTTTTAGCTTATTGCCACTTTTAAGAAAAACGGAGAAACAACTTTTAATTAAATGAGCTTATACCGAAACACTCTCACTTTGATATGCATCGTTTGATAGAATATGTCTTCAGGTCAGTAGTTTTTGCCACCTGATTGGCCTACCAGCTGGGTGGCACAGATTACTCAGTCTGCTAATATGTTAACTGATTGCATTTCCTGATGTGGAAAAGAAATGCAATTATTAGTAAGTGTATGAGCAATGTGCTTGTTTCTTAGCATGATTAATTATGCTGTTTAATTCTGAGATCCACCGTAGCTCTGCTGTAATTTCCCAGTGGTCTTCTCATGCTTATTTATTTATTTATTTATTTCACTCTCATTTTGTAATGAGCCATGAATCTGAGCGCCAAGTTCACTCTTGGGACTTGGGAGTAGAAATGATTGCAATGACCAGATATTCAAAACACCAATATGGATGCCTGGCACATACTGTAGAATGCTATACTAAGAAGCACGGAGCAAAGAGAGCACACATAGTCTTCTCTGAGACAGCTTCTTCTTCGAGTTCTGATTCTCGCACTTCTGTGCCTACCATAGAATATTGAATAAGGTTGCCATGCTGTTTTGAGCTTATGCAAGCAGCGCTGCGCATTGAAGCGGTCCCTGCAAATGTCCTGCCTGGATTTCCAAAGCCCTTTGCACGCATGCACTTGACAGTTCCAGGTTAGCTTTTCTTTCCCCTCCTCTGGTCCCAAGGCTCCTAAGAAGGATAGAGGCAAGATCTAGGCCTTTGAGCCCCAAAGCCTGGCCTTAATCCCCACCATCGATCGCCCTGAGAATTTCCTCCAGGGCACAGTGCGCTGCCCATAGCTCCAAGCTGCAGTGTACCTATGCACTTCTTCTCTGACTGACTTCTGAGTCTACAGATTTTTGCTCATTGAGCAGATTTTTTTTTCTACACTGAGAGTGATCAGAATTTTACGTTCTGTTACATTCAGAGTTACACTGTCTAGAAGGTATATAAGAGTGTACCAGCTGGCAGTGCACTTTCTACTTAGAACTTTTGCAATTATCATGTGTTTCATTAAGATATCATTTCCACTTTAAGCAACAGTCTACCAGAAGTGTTAGGAGCTTTCTTTTTTTTTCTTTTTTTTTTTTACAGTACACACACTGTATGTGGACAAGATTTTATGCACCTTGTATGAAGAAGTTGCCTAACACCAGTCTAATGCATTCTCAAAGAAAGATAATTAACTATTTGTTCTGTACCGCATCCATTTTCAAATGCACCAAATGAGAAAAGGTGATGTATAAAGGTGTCACTACTTGATATTATCACTACAGTTTAGGGTGTTTTCCCACCCTGTGTTTCTTTCAAATCTTCACAAGCAAGAACTGGCCCAAATGGGACATCATGTGATTAATATGTAGTCACGTGAAAAATTAACCCCACGTGGTCAACAATCATTCATCCATCCATTTTCTTTACCACTTTTCCTACATAGGGTCATAAGGATCCTATCCCAGGGCACTCGGGGCACAAGGAGGGGGACACCCTGGAAGGGGTACCAACCCATTGCAGATTCACACATTCTGGGCAATTTAGAAATGTTGGTCAGCCTACAACACATGTCTTTGGACTGGGGGAGATAACCGTCAAGGTAGACCAAGCAAGCTCCACGCACACAAGGCGGAGACGGGAATCGAACCCCCAACCCCAGACGTGTGATGCAAATGTACTAACCTCTAAGCCACTGTGCCCCCCGAACATGTGAAAAAATGTACGTCAGAATATAGTACATGAGTTACGTGAAACATTATCAAAACATAACACAATGTGAAATGTGTAGTTTGTGTGACTTTTCTGTAAGGATTCCTAAGGATTCCTGCAAAAACATGATAGGCAATTGTTATAGCCATACAGATCAGTAAATGCTACTGCGTCATCATTCTGGAACACATCATCATCTTAAGTCCAACAGGGTAGACATGCTTGGATTAATCTGATCTGATTAGTGCTGATCAGCTACTGTTTACTAACTCATGGTGGGTCTGTGGTAGGCTGTTAGAAGATTAGTCAGATGTCCCCCTGTTGTGAAAGTAGGTGGTTCTTGGCCATATTTAGAGACAAAAGGCACCAGCCTCTTACCAGAGAAACCAAATTACTGCCTGTATCTCCTCATTGATACACAGCCACAAAAGATACACATCTTTTCACTGTTGGTCTGGGTTATATGATATGCACATGGTGTGATGCAGTGTGTTTTACAGTCAACACAGAAAGTTGCAAACTTTTAAAAGCATGTATGAAAAATGTTTCATATGGTATCATTACTGGTCAGCAGAATGCAGAAAAATAAACTGGGCAGAATGATGATGCATAAGACTGCAGTGCTCTAAAAAAACATACACTTTCTCCCATAACATGTTAATAATTCATTAATACACCAGAGTGCAAGGTTATGCTGGAAGACTTTGAACTTGGAGAAACATACACATTCACCTCCAGATGTGTTACATGCAAGAACTGATAGTGAAAAATAATGCAGGTTCTAATTATGAAATTTCTTAACTTTACTTTTAACACATTTTAGTATCCAGACTAGCGTGAACTAATCTACTGTGTATGACATACCTGATTGCGAGTTTTGAAAATATACCTGGTCCAATTAAATGTTGTATCCCCCTCCCTCCTGCATCTACTTTATTCATTTATGCTGCTGTTATGCAGGCAATGTGGCTGCACTAATGAAGGCTTGTATGCAAATAAGGGGCTGAGGTCGTCTCCCGGGCAACGCTGCACTGTCTGACCTGATGACCTCCACCGCTGCTCTCTGACTGCTGCAGGTCAGTGGCAGCTGTCAATCACACACACACACACACACACACACACACACACACACACACAGAGTCCCAGGCAAGATGCATTTTTTTACATACAGACATACAGTATATGCTTGAACACACACTAATGGATGGTTTATTAAAAATATTGCAGTTTGCATGTTGCTAAAGGATCACATATGCACATGTGACTAACATGGATAAAATAAGCACATTAAGTATATAAAGCAAACACTGCTTACACACATGCATTTTAATTACTTAAGAGGTTTAGTATTTGAATGCCTTTGAATATTAATCAACTTGCATTTTTATAGTGCCAAAGACAAACATTAGCAACACTACACTATGTGTTCATATTGAATAAACCATGGAAGGTGAAGATTATGTTGCCTCTGTAAGGAAAGAAATAACAAATTCACACGAGATCCACATACAAATTGACCATCTTTAATTTGGGACTACATAGGAGTAATTTTTTATCCGCACTGCTGCACAAAATTAGCTAAATTAGTTTGTCCAAACGGTTTCCTATTCACTTTATGTACTCACTACATAGGGTATAACATAAAGGTGGTACAGAACCTACATACTGCTCAGTGGGCATTTGATAACCAGCCACAGAAAAAGAGACTCCAGTAAGTACCTGTTGGAAATTACCAATTACATGTAATATCACGTTTGCAACACGTTCTTATTAATTATTATTTTTTATTTTAAAATTGTATATTTAAATAAATGTGAAAATACAGCATGTCATGAACAAGAAGTGATGTTTAGCCGTCTTGCTAAAAAAAAAAGGTTCAATAATTGTTAAGCAATTAAAAGTGGAACATGAGATCAGAACTATAGATTTGATGACCTTTGAAAAAGTTAATATTGTGAATATCTGAGCAGTATTTGAACAGCACATGTAATTCTGCCGGACCTAACACACATATGCACTAGTAATTGAGAGCATGCTGACAGAGACACAGATTTCGCAAACATTCTTCATTCTTTGCCTTTGCCCTAGACCTGCGTTCTTTAATGTCCGTAACAGGCCACCGTAGGGTTCTTAGAGTCTCACCTTGCCATTGTAAATGTGACCACACTCAACCTCTAGCCGCCTTTAAGGTCATGGGCCTACATTTCACTCTCTGAGCATATTTGAATGCATTTGTGTGCTTTAAAGAGCTCTAACCTGCTCTGTGTGAGTTTGTACTGTGTGTATGAGTGCACGTATCACCTCCTGTATCTCTATTAGCAGTACAGTGGGCACCCTACTCTTCATTTGCCGCTCATATCTATGCAAAGCCGGGGTCCTGCCAATCAGTGGCCCTGTGACACGGGGCTCCACCTCTCCAATTAGACCTGACAGGGCAGGATTAGGAGTGGGGCGACCTGCCCGCGTGTCAATCACACGCAAGGCATCCGCCTGGCTGTTTACTGTCAGATCCCATCTCCGTCTGTCAGCCCAAGAGAGCTGCCTTGGGAGGGGGGTGTAGGGGGAAGGAAGAGATCTGATCGGAATTAACTATGCTTCTCCCTGCAGACCTTTTAATTCATGAAAGAGGGTGAGAAGAGAGAGTGGGAGAAAGGAAATAAGAGGGGAGGAGAGCGAGTAAAATCTTAAGCAGGCTCAAGCCCTCTTTTAAAAATTTGGGCTCTGCTGTTTGAAGGATTTGGGTTCTTCGTGGGAAGAGTGAGAGGAAGAGTTAGCACTGTATAAAACTAATTGAAGGTCACATATATCAACGGTTGACTCCTAGAAAAATGAAATTTCTGACAGTGTACAATGGTCCTGTTCATGAATATTGAAATCTTATGCGTAAGCACTTAGATGTACAATATTCATTCTATTCAATGCATATGAAGTGACAGTGCCAATTAATAGCACTCAAGCATCATCTTATATACTTTATATGTATTTTAAAGGCTATATATGGTGTAACGCATATATATACTGTACATCTATGTACTTTTAGTGTCTGTGCTGAACTGTTCAGTGTTTAGGTGTCTGTGCCACTTTAGTGTCCCACATATCTGTACCTGTTTTCAGATTTAGACCCAAAGTGGGCATGGCCTCAATGTCAGCTACAGTGGTGCTTGACAATTTGTGAACCGTTTAGAAATTTCTATATCTGTGCATAAATATTACCTAAAACAACATGAAATTAGTCCCATCAAGTCCTAAATGTAAATAAAGAGAACCCAATTAAACAAATGAGACAAAAATATTTCACTTGGTCATTTATTTATTGAGGAAAAGGATCCAATATTACATATCTGTGAGTGGCAAAAGTATGTGAACCTTTGTTTTCAGTATTTGCTTTGACCCTATTGTGCAATAATAACTGAGGCTAAACATTTCCGGTAACTGTTGATCAGTCCTGCACATCGGCTTGGAGGAATTTTAGCCCGTTCCTCAGTACAGAACAGCTTCAACTCTGGGATGTTAGTGGTTTCCTCACATGAACTGCTTGCTTCAGGTCCTTCCACAACATTTGTATTGGATTAAGGTCAGGACTGTGACTTGGCCATTCCAAAACATTAACTTTATTCTTCTTTAACCATTCTTTGTTAGAAAGTCTTGCTACATGCCCCACTTTCTCTTGAGATTCCGTTCACAGATAGATGTCCTGAAATTTTCCTTTAGAATACAGTGTTATAATTCAGAATTCATTGTTCCAGCAATGATGACAAGCCATCATGTAGCAAAACAGGCCCAAACCATACTGGAGACCTTTCTTCAAACATACCACTTCTCATTTAAACCAAAAAGTTATATTTTGGTCTCCGCATCCACAAAACATATTGCAATTATCCTTCAGGCTTTCTCCTTGCAACCCTGCCATGCACACTATTGCTGTTCAGTGTTCTCCTGATCGTAGACTCATGAACACTAACATTAGCCAATGTCAGAGAGGCCTTTAGTTGCTCAGAAGTTTCTCTGGGTTCTCAAACTCTTTATTGATGGTTTTGTAACCTTTTCCATTCTAATGAGCATCAACAACTCTTTTTCTGAGGTCCTCAGAAATCTCATTTGTTCATGACACGATACACTTCCACAAACGTGTTGTGAAGATAAGACTTTGATAGATCCCTGTTCTTTAAACAAAACAGGGTTCTCCCTCACACCTGATTGTTATCCCATTGATTGAAAACACAACTCTAATTTCACCTTCAAATTAACAGCTAATCCTAGAGATTCACATACTTTTGCCACTCAAAGATATGTTTTATATATATTTGTGTGTGTATATAATATATATATATATATATATATATATATATATATATATATATATATATATAGAGAGAGAGAGAGAGAGAGAGAGAGAGAGAGAGAGATGCACATGTACACGTATATACACACACACAGTGAGGGAAAAAAGTATTTGATCCCCTGCTGATTTTGTACATTTGCCCACTAACAAAGAAATGATCAGTCTATAATTTTAATGGTAGATTTATTTGAACAGTGAGAGAGAGAATAACAAAAAAATCCAGAATAACGCATGTCAAAAATGTTATAAATTGATTTGCATTTTAATGAGGGACATATGTATTTGACCCCTCTGCAAAACATGACTTAGTACTTGGTGGCAAAACCCTTGTTGGCAATCACAGAGGTCAGACGTTTCTTGTAGTTGGCCACCAGGTTTGCACACATCTCAGGAGGGATTTTGTCCCACTCCTCTTTGCAGATCTTCTCCAAGTCATTAAGGTTTCGAGGCTGACGTTTGGCAAATCTGCTCCCTCCACAGATTTTCTATGGGATTAAGGTCTGAAGACTGACTAGGCCACTCCACGACCTTAATGTGCTTCTTCTTGAGCCACTCCTTTGTTGCCTTGGCCATGTGTTTTGGGTCATTGTCATGCTGGAATACCCATCCATGACCCATGTTCAATGCCCTGGCTGAGGGAAGGAGATTCTCACCCAAGATTTGACGGTACATGGCCCTTTCCATCGTCTCTTTGATGCGGTGAAGTTGTCCTGTCCCCTTAGCAGAAAAACACCCCCAAAGCATAATGTTTCCACCTCCATGTTTGACGGTGGGGATGGTGTTCTTGGGGTCATAGACAGCATTCCTCCTCCTCCAAACACGGTGAGTTGAGTTGATGCCATTTTGGTCTCATCTGACCACAACACTTTCACCCAGTTGTCCTCTGAATCATTCAGATGTTCATTGGCAAACTTCAGACGGTCATGTATATGTGCTTTCTTGAGCAGGGGGACCTTTCAGGCGTTGCAGGATTTCAGTCCTTAACGGTGTAGTGTGTTACCAATTGTTTTCTTGGTGACTATGGTCCCAGCTGCCTTGAGATTATTGACAAGATCCTCCCGTGTAGTTCTGGGCTGATTCCTCACTGTTCTCGTGATTATTCCACAAGGTGAGATCTTGCATGTAGACCCAGGCCGAGGGAGATTGACAGTTCTTTTGTGTTTCTTCCATTTGCGAATAATCGCACCAACTGTGTAGGTCTACAATCGTGTCCCTGACATCCTTGGAGAGCTCTTTGGTCTTGGCCATGGTGGAGCGTTTGGAATCTGATTGATTGATTGCTTCTGTGGACAGGTGTCTTTTATACAGGTAACAAACTGAGATTAGGAGCACTCCCTTTAAAAGTGTGCTCCTAATCTCAGCTCATTACCTGTATAAAAGACACCTGGGAGCCACAAATCTTTCTGATTGAGAGGGGGTCAAATACATATTTCCCTCATTAAAATGCAAATCAATTTATAACATTTTTGACGTGTTTTTCTTGGAGAGAGAGAGAGAGATAGATACACATGTACACATTTATATACACACTCACACACACACACACACACACACACATATATATATATATATATATATATGTATATGTGTGTGTGTTTTTCTGGATTTTTTTGTTGTTATTATGTTTCTCACTGTTCAAATAAATCTATCATTAAAATTATAGACTGATCATTTCTTTGTCAGTGAGCAAACGTACAAAATCAGCAGGGGTTCAAATACTTCTTTCCCTCACTGTATATATGTATATGTATATGTGTGTGTATATACACACACACACAGCTTTGGAAAAAGAATAAGAGACCACTGCAAATTTTCCTTAAATCAATCTCTACATGTATGGCAGCCATTCCATTACAGTGTTTGTTCAATTCCAACACAGGCACACTTCATTCTACTGAATGAGGTATTGATTAGGTGATCACCTGAACCAAATCTTATTTAATGAGGAAAAGTATACAAAAAATCTCTGCTGTGGTCACCATTATCCTCTTGCAATTGGACTAGCTGGATGGAAAAGACAGTGTTAGTAGTGCCACAAAAGTAATTGCAATCAAGAAATAACTATTGACCATGCCAAAAGAGTTGAAAAGTAAGTTTTGAGTGAGTAAAAGTAAGGGTTAAATTCTGGCTTTATCTGCTTCCATCCTTAAAATTTCAAAGACGGCAGTTCATATGAACAAAGTCAAGCAGCAGACACTGGTGAAAACAAACCTACAGACCGGCAGTGGGCAAAAACGTCTCTCCACTGACCGGGAAGACCACCAACTCATTCAAATGTCACTGAACAACCCTAGGATGACATCAAGTGACCTACAAAAAGAATGGCAAACGGGAGCTGGGGTGAAGTGCATGGTGAGGATGGTTTGAAACAGGCTCCTAGGGGCAGGGCTGAAGTCGTGCAAAGCTAGAAAAAGCCCTACATCAATGAGAAGCAAAGAAGAGCCAGGCTGAGGTTTGCAAAAGACCATAAGGATTCGATGACTGGAGTACTGGAATAAGGTCATCTTCTCTGATGGGTCCAATTTTTAGCTTTGCCCAACACCTGGTCATCTAATGGTTAGACGGAGACCTGGAGAGGCCTACAAGCCACAATGTCTCCCACCCACTGTGACATTTGGTGGTGATGATCTGGGTGTGCTTCAGCAAGGCTGGGCAGATTTGTCTTTGTGAACGGACGCACGAATCAAGCCACATACAAGGTTGCCCTGAAAGAAAACTTGCTTCCTTCTGCTCTAAAAATATTCCTCAACTCAAAGGTTTGTTTTTTTCTAGCAGGACAGTGCTCCATGCCACACAGCCAGGTCAATCAAGGTATGGATGAAGGACCACCAGATCAAGACCCTATCATGGCCAGTCCAATCTCCAGACCTGAACCCCATTGAAAACCTCTGGAATGTGATCAAGAGAAAGATTGAAGGGAGATCATCTAAGCCATCAAACAAAGCTGAGCTGCTTGAATTTCTGGGCCAGTCGTGTCATAACATCAGTCATAACCCAACATGAGTGTGAAAGACTGGTGGAGAGCATGCCAAGACGCATGAAAGCTGTGATTGATAATCAGGGTTATTCCACCAAATATTGATTTCTCTTCCTAAGTTAAAACATTAGTATTGTGTTATTTAAAAATTAATATGAACTTATTTTCTTTGCATTATTCAAAGTCTGACAAGGTCTGAATCTTTTTTTTTTTTGTCATTTTCTGCAAATAAATGCTTTAAATTACAATATTTTTATTTGGAATTTGTTAGAAATGTTGTCAGTAGTTTATAGAATAAAACAAAAAATTTCATTTAACCAAACATACTTTATAAACTTTATACTTTATATAAGTATAAAAGTATTTATACTTTATAAATAGAAAAACCAGAGAAACTGATTACACACACACAAGGGCCACTAGAGGCTATATATAACTACCTACTATGGATATCTTATTCACTGCTTTAATCTTATTCTTGCCTATTTTCACTCAAATTGTGTGTGAATCTGTGCATCACAAAAATGTCCTTGGACATTGGATTAGTCTATTTAATAAATCTGACAAAAATAATGTTACTATTTTGGACTTTATTTATTTATGAAGAATTCTTTCATTTTGTGTGAATCTGTGGAGGAAGGAAGTAAGAAGAAGCAAATGTTAATACAGCAAGAAACTGAGGAGCATAGTAAGAGTATAAAATCCACTTTCAGACCATATTGATAAACCAGGCCCAGCTGTGTGTTAAATTCATACATCTGTCAATATGGAGGAGGACCAGGATGATTTTGTGGCCTTGCCTCAGGTTAGCTGTAGAGCAGCAGATTATTTGGGACCATTTTATGGAAGTTAACTTAAAAGAAGATAAGAGCAGCACTAGTGGAAAAGGTTAAACAAAAATGTCCTAAAACCGCTGGTAATAAGGAGTTGATGAAAAATTCCAGAGGCGTATACAGTAGGTCCAGAATCCTGAAGGCCAGATATGTTGTTAGTTTTTGCAGAAGTGTGCCTAATGATATTATGTTAGTCCTGCTGAAGGGGATCAACATCGATATCCTAACAAAACTCACTCTTATTTTAAGTCTACTACAGAGTCCCTGATAGCACAGGTTATGATTACATACTGTCAGTCCCCCTGTAAGGAAATGGAGTGATTCAGCATAACCTCAACATACTGACTGATTGATTTTTGTGCTTTGAATGCTAAAATGGAAACTCATTCTCAAGTAGTTGCTAGCTTTCCCCATGGTCCAGTAAAATCAACTGAGTACCTCACCATATGTTGTCTTCAAAATGCCTTTTGGAGAATTGCTCTCACACTCTATATTAATAGTGTCTAATTGCCATTTTTCTATTCCTCTTTCATTTTCAATTTTGAATAATTACTTCATAATTAAATATCCATCACATGTTCATTACAAATTTGAGGTTAAATATGCCCAGCTATTGGGTGTTTTAGAAACTGGGTGCTGTTGTACATCTAGTTTAGCAGCTACTGTTGTAATGCTGTGTTCTAATTCGTTCTAAATGAGAAATTAACCTAATCAGTTTATCTTTATCGAAAGTAGCTTTAGCCTACTGACTAATCTACTGAAATCAGGAAGTTGATCATATCAAACTTTTAACACTTTTTACACAATTTAGCATTAATGCCAAATATTTCATAGATACAGAGAAAAAAAAACGTTCTACTATCTCTGAATCAATTGTCTTTTATATTGATGTCAATATTCCAAAGTCTTCTCAAACTCAATTGTAGTCTTAAAATAGTTTGGCATGCAGTTAGGTTTAAGGCTATTGACCAGAAATACGTGAATATATGATATTACCACAGTAAAAGCGGCACGATGCCACCACCTTAGATGAACCAAACCTTGATGCAGCCACATAACATACACTGATATGGATTGTTATAAAACAGCAATGATTAATCAAATGGCAGGATAAAGGTAGTGCAAATGAAATCAGTAAAATCAACTAAAAAGGTGTGTTCTTTCATTTTAGAAGTTACGTCGTCACATGATCAGACCTGTACTAAGGTTTCCTTTTCTCTTAAGAATATTAAGAGCTAGATTTTGAAATCATTTTGAAATCAGCCTATGTTGATGACTATATGTTACATACTAAGATCAGACAGAAGCATTTGAACCACCTGGATAAACTGCTTTTTTATTTGGAACATAAAGTGACATTTGTGGGCAATAGCATCTCTGAGGGCGGGAGAGGGATCCCAACCCACACAAATAGTGGAATTGTTTGGAACATCTGACAAAATGATCAACAGTAGTGATGGTCTTCTTATCATAAGCTGATTTTTCATTTTATTGACTGTACAAAGCATCTGTATGGAATATTGAAAGCACATCCATCAAGTAAAGACAATCAGCTCTCTCGGCAGTACTGATCCAACAATGTAATGATGTGCTTCGAACCTCTGGCCTAAGTTTCTAGTGTCATGTCAATACTTTAGCAAGTGTACACTGCCTGCACATGATGATCTGCAGTACAGTGCACAACCCAACAATTTGTCCATGAACTGTATCTGACAAGGCCATTGTGCTCTTACTACACACACTAACTACACACAGGAATACAACTTGCTGACATTGAAGCTGAGCTTGTTTATGCCTCTCACAATGTGTTATAAAAAGGAACTGTCCATCTGAACATCTGTCCTTCTTCGGTGCCTCATGTCAACCGTACTGTTCCTGAGGCAGTAAATGTCTTTGTGGATGGATCCTGATATTTGGTTAATGAGAGGAATATATATCTAAAAGGTTTTGAAATCGGGGAAGGAAAGCAAGTTCCAATGTAGTAACATCGCTCACATAACAACTTTCAATGTAGGAGAGAAGAGAATTTCTGTTTCAGGCCAAGCTGATGGTCTGAGATTAGTCTTTGATATGTCAGATGATAGTCAGAGTTTCTGTTTTAAAAGTGAGAGCACATCATAAACCTGCATCTCCTCTAAAGATGTAACACAATGCCACTATGTGGATTTAGATTTAAACCTGAAGTGGGCATGGCCTAGATGCCCTGGGAAGCTTTCTGGAAGGCTTTCTAAAAAAAAAGGAAGAAAATCCACCTGCTATTTGTATCTGTGTTTGAATCTGTTTAGCACACATTCAGCTATAAAGTTTCGCTTGTTCAGTGTGTTGAGTGCAGGATGTTAGTCATTCTTCCTCCATCATTAGTAATAGCTTTATTTGTACTAAGATTGCAGCATTAGAGGTGTGCATCCAGACTCTAGAGAGGGTTAATGAGAATGAGTGCAGCATAGTTTCTGTAGGGGATAGTCTGGATGCCTTAGGCGGAGATACCAATCCCCTAACTCCGGCGTTAGAGCTCTCACAGCAGGGTGAATGGGTGATGACTTGGTGGCATAATTGCAAAGCTAAAGCTAACGCTAAGGCTCATCCATGGGAGCACCACTCCTCCATGCTTCATGTGTCCAACAGGTTTGCTCTCCTCAGTGAAGCACCTGCTGAGAAACCTGAAAGAGTTCTAGTTATAGGAGCCTTTATCTTAAGGCATGTGAAATTAGCTAGGCCTTTAGGGGCTCAAGCAGCTTTAGTTAGGTGTATACCAAGAGCCAGTGTGCCAGACAGAACGGGTAATCTTAGGGTCTTACTCAAGCATAGGTTTTCAAAGATAGTTTTTCATGTAGGAGCTAATGATATATGCCTTCGTCAGTCAGAGGTTACTAAGAGTAACATTGTAGAGGTGTGTTAACTAGCAAAGGCAATGTTCAGTGCAGTAGTATGCTCTTGCCCTATCCCAATGCGACATGGCAGTGTAGCTTACAGCAGGTTATGGTTACTGATGGATGTCCAGGGGGTGCGCCGAAAAATATGTGGGATTTATATATAATTGGAGTAGTTTTGAGGGCAAAGCTGACCCACTCGGGCAGGTGCTGCTCTCATTTCTTGCAGCATAGCACACAGTCTCAGAACAGGCCTAGTTAATCAGTGACAATCCAGAGCCAAGGCCAGGGAGCATACAAGTAGTCTAAACTGACTGTCTGCTAGCTGCACTGACTTGTCACTCAATTTCCAACATATCGAGACTGTCTGTTCCCCAAGCGAAAGAAAAATGTAGAAATATTCAGAAAGTTTGTTTTAGTAGCCTAATGAACATAAAATTAGATCATACTGAATTCACAGACAGCACCTTTAATCTGAAGTTAGGACTGTTAAATATTAGATCTCTTACATCTGAAGCACTTACTGTTAATGAAACCGTTACTATTCATGAGTTTAATGTACTGTATTTAACAGAAACGTGGATAAAACCAAATGAGTACATAGCATTAAATAAAGCTAGTCCTCCTGGATACAGGTGTATATACATCAGCCCCGTCTGACTGGCAAGGGAAAAACCTAGTCATAAATTCAATACTTTTGAAGTTCTTTATACCAGTATAACATATATAGCCACAAAAATATGTCTATAAAAGCGATTCCATGAATTATTATTTACAGACCCCCAGGGCCATATTCTGAATTCCTTGGTGAATTTGCAGATTTCATCTCGAACCTGGTTGTTTCTTTAGACAAAGCATTAATTGGTGGAGACTTTAATGCTCATTTTGATAACCCAGAAGACCCTCTGAGAAGAGCGGTTGTGTCCATTCTAGATTCAGTAGGGGTCAATCAGCATGTAATAGGACCCACTCATAATAGTGGTCACACCCTTGACTTTGACTAAGATACGAATTAAATATAGAAAATATAGTCACATTTCTGGAATCTGAAGCTATCTCAGATCATTATCTCATCTCGTTTAAAATGCGTTGTAATCACAATATATGCCCATAGCGACATTCACGACATTCACGATTCAAACGTACATTCACATTAGCTTCTGCACAGAGTTTTATCAATAATCTCCAATATCAATAATCAGAGTTATCAACTATGATTGGATCATCGTCTGATCCCAAAGAACTTGATCAGATGACCGAATGCTTAGTCAACATTCTGCTACACACTAGATAAGGTAACTCCACTTAAAAGAAAAATAATTATAGAGAACAAGCTCGCACCCTGGTATAACGATCACACACGCACCTTAAAACAGACCACTCGACAACTAGACTGTAAATGGCGTCAAACCAAATTGATAGTATTTCAAACAGCATGAAAGGAGAGCCTCCTGATCTATAGAAACTCTCTTAGTGCTGCTAGATCAGTCTCTCTCTCCACAATAATTGAAGATAACAAAAACAATCCTAGATTCTTATTTAATACTGTAGGCAAATTAACTAGGAATAAGACCACAATAGAAAAATGCACACAATCATGATATAGCAGTGATGAATTTTTTCATTGGTAAAATTTAAAATTTCAGACAAGAAATTCAGACTATTAATTTAAAAACCAGACAGTTTTATAACTGTAGATAATAATATAACAATATCAGATCGACGGTAAGAATGTTTTACTTCCCTTCAAGAGACCGAACTAATTTAACTAATTTCCTCATCAAAATCTTCAACTTGTATATTAAATAGAAACTACATGTTTCTTCAAACAGATAATCCCAGAAGTAATCAAACTCCTTCTAAAAAGAATCAATTCTTCACTTAGCACTGGCTATGTACCTAAATAATTTAAACTTGCACATACAGTGGCAAGAAAAAGTATGTGAACCTTTTGGAATCTCATGGTTTTCTGCATAAATTTGTCATAAAATGTGATCTGATCTTCATCTAGGTCAAGGGTATTGACAAATATAATGTGTCTAAAATAATAACACAAAATAAATTCTGATCCCTCGTGCTGTGGTGCTGGAGCATGACGATGGAAGAGTTGCTGCCGTCCACCGAGAGGTGGAGGAACTACTGCTGTCTGCTTGAAAGGGGAGGAGCAGTTGCTGTCCTTCAGGAAGTCCAGTTCCATCTCCCGGCGTCATGGGGAATCGCTTCCCAGCTGGCTGAGGACCGGAGCTTCCAGCCCCTCATTTATTGTTCTCTCCTACTGATTTGACAACTCAGGGTCAGGCATGTGCCCTCACAGCCTGGCCCCTCCCTCCTCCTCATCACAATTACCTACTGCTGGCCTCTGATCAGGTTTGGGTCTTCTTGCTTGTGTCACTTGACCTTAGTGCAGCTTTTGATACTATTGATCGTAGTATTCTCCTTGATAGAATAGAAAATGTTGTTGGCATTAAGGCAGAGGTTCTCAACCTTTTGTAACTAAAGCCCCCCAAGTCTCCACTATCATGTGGGATATTGGAGGAGAACAGGTATAATGATTATCTATTCTATATAGACCTAATCTGTGTTACATATATAGATAGATAAATAGATAGATAGATAGATAGATAGATTTATTTTCTCACTTTTGCGTTTTTGTACTTTTTAAAATTACTTTTCATAACTTTTATGATTTTTAAAAATAACTTTTATGACTTTTATAACCCTGTATAATGGACAGGTATGGATCACAAATGATCAAAAATGTTTCTGAACACTATGCCTACTTTGAACAAGAGAACTAGGCTGTAATAACGAGGACTGTTTTAAATCTGAAATCATGCATTGGGACGAAGGGCGCTACTCGTTATCCATGACATTGGTAAATTTCCGGCTCTTAGCCCCTCACTGAACAGAGCAGATGCAGAGAGCGGTGTGAGTGCAGCTGGAAAGCCAGACCTCGTGCTTACAGGACAGAACTGGCCACATTAGCAGACAAGACTTTGAGAGATTGAGAGAAGTGCTAGTAAACGCTCCTTCATTAAAATAATTAATGATAATAAAAAAAACCCTTTGTTCTGTTTATACATCTCATTTGTTTAGCTTCTACTCATGTTGTCAAATTGCTGTGTAAATTGTTTTCTAGATATGTTATCTCAAGGCAAGTGGGAGACAACATGACACACCAGAAATTTGTCCTTAATTAGCCTGCTTCATTTTTCAGCAGTTAAATGCTTAAGGCAAAAACAAAAGTGAATGAATCACTAGTCATCTATCCATCCATCTTCTATACCGCTTATCCTTTTCAGGGTCACGGGGAACTTAGAGCCTATCCCAGGACGCATCGGACACAAGGCGGGGTACACCATGAACAGGTGTGCCAGTCCATCGCAGGGAACACAATCATATACACACTCACACACCCATTCATACACTACGGACATTTTAGACACGCCAATCAGCCTACCATGCATGTCTTCAGACTGGGGGAGGAAACCACAGTATGCGGAGGAAACCCCCGCAGCACGGGGAGAACATGCAAACTTCGCACACACATGGTCATGGTGGGAAATCCCTGAGCCTGGATGTGTGAAGCGAATGTGCTAACCACTAAGCCACTGTGCGCCACCAGTCATCTATTTTTGTTATTTTTTTATCCCATATTATTTTTTCTTTTCTTTTCTACTTGTAATTATATTGTTTGCAAGTCTCTTCATTAGTCCTTAGGGACACGGATGAATAAGCTTTGCCGAATATAATACCCCCCCCCTCCCCATCCCATCTTTTCCCTTGTTGCATTCATATGTTTGATCATTTTTATTATTTCCTCACTTGCCATTTATCTGAATCTGATTCTGTTTGCATCTGTCACACCAAAAAGTGTTGTATATAGTGTATTTCTTCCAGACATTGAGACTGGTTTCAATAGATGATACCCCTTCCTGCTGAACCACCCAAGAAGAATAAAAAGTGAATTATTTTCACAGATACCTTGCAGTTGCATTTCAGTATTTCTTTAGCCTCAAATACTGAATGAGTTAAAGGTAAAATGACAGAAACTCAGCTCATCAGGCACTTTTATGACAAGGCACAGTATGGGCTTGTATATATCTCAGAAGGATTTTGGAACACAAAAAGCAATTTAAATTTTTGTCTGCTTGGAGCCACAATCTAGTAGGTTAAATATTGGAAGAAAAATCTGATTTTTCTTCTTTTTTCTTTCTTTCTTTCTTTCTTTCTTTCTTTCTTTCTTTCTTCATAATTCTAGCTTCACTCGAAGTGACTAAGAAATTACCTTCTTTCCATCTTGTTTGATTCATAAACCTATATAAATGTATCTAATTATTTTAGATAATTACAGTGAGGGAAAAAAGTATTAGATCCCCTGCTGATTTTGTACATTTGCCCACTGACAAAAAAAATTATCAGTCAGATTTTCTATGGGATTGAGGTCTGGCGACTGACTAGGCCACTCCATGACCTTAATGTGCTTCTTCTTGATCCACTCCTTTGTTGCCTTGGCCATGTGTTTTGGGCCATTGTCATGCTGGAATACCCATCCATGTCCCATTTTCAATGCCCTGGCTGATGGAAGGAGGTTCTCACCCAAGATTTGACGGTACATGGCCCTTTCCATCGTCTCTTTGATGCGGTGAAGTTGTCCTGTCCCCTTAGCAGAAAAACACCCCCAAAGCATAATGTTTCCACCTCCATGTTTGACGGTGAGGATGGTGTTCTTGGGGTCATAGGCAGCATTCCTCCTCCTCCAAACATGGCGAGTTGAGTTGATGCCAAAGAGCTCCATTTTGGTCTCATCTGACCACAACACTTTCACCCAGTTGTCCTCTGAATCATTCAGATATTCATTGGCAAACTTCAGATTGGCATGTATATGTGATTTCTTGAGCAGGGGGACCTTGCAGGATTTCAGTCTTTAACGGCGTAGTGTGTTACCAATTGTTTTCTTGGTGACTATGGTCCCAACTGCCTTGAGATTATTGACAAGATCCTCCCGTGTAGTTCTGGATTGATTCCTCACTGTTCTCATGGTCATTGCAACTCCACGAGGTGAGATCTTGCATGGAGCCCCAGGCCGAGGGAGATTGACAGTTCTTTTGTGTTTCTTCCATTTGCGAATAATCGCACCAACTGTTGTCACCTTCTCACCAAGCTGCTTGGCAATGGTCTTGTAGCCCATTCCAGACTTGTGTAGGTCTACAATCTTGTCCCTGACATCCTTGGGAGCTCTTTGGTCTTGGTCATGGTGGAGAGTTTGGAATCTGATTGATTGATTGCTTCTGTGGACAGATGTCTTTTATACAGGTAACAAGCTGAGATTAGGAGCACTCCCTTTAAGAGTGTGCACCTAATCTCAGCTCATTACCTGTATAAAAGACACCTGGGAGCCAGAAATCTTTCGCATTGAGAGGGGGTCAAATACTTATTTCACTCATTAAAATGGAAATCAATTTATAAAATTTTTTACATCCGTTTTTCTGGATTTTCTTGTTGTTATTCTATCTCTCACTGTTCAAATAAACCTACCATTAAACTTATAGACTGATCATTTCTTTGTCAGTGGGCAAACGTACAAAATCAGCAGGGGATCAAATATTTTTTTCCCTCACTGCATAAGCTACTGTTCTCTGATGGCTAAACATAATCTGTATTTTAGAAGAATTTCCTAAATGAATGTTTCTGTATACATTTATACATCTTTACACTGCCTATAAAAATTTAATTAGCCATGAATTGTCTAGGTGCACATGCATAGGTAATGTGGTAGCCACTTTGGAGGTAAACCATTGGCATTATTAACCATTAATATATCAGTAGATGGATTAATATCAGTGACTAGAGGGCCAGTCTGGGTCACATGTCATAAAAAGGTATAAATAGACTATCTTTAAGAAGACCTATTTATGAGAAAGTTTTTTTTGAGAAAGATTTGTGTGATTAATTGCATCATGTTGACATTATGGAAACATTAATTCTTGGGACAACTTCAGAGGCCTTACAGTTTCCACGTAATATTGAAGTATTGTGAGCATTTTGTGTTGTTAGGTTCTGGGTTAATTTTGCTTGCCTGCTTGCTTCACTACACAAATCTCCTTCAGCCAACAACTCATAGACCCCCTGCCCCATGCCCTCTGTGGAGTTGGTCCAATGCCCCCCTAAATCCAGGAGCAGACCTGCATCAGTGGGGCTTAGAGAGTGATCAGCCTACAGCAGAGCCAAAACACCACCAGGGACCAGTAACACCATAACCTCTGATCTGACACACAGAAAGAGAGAGAGAGAGAGAGAAAGAGAGAGAGGGGGGCATGGGGTAGTAGAGGAAGTAAAAGACTGTATGTGTGGTTTTATTTTACAGTGAAAGATAGTCTATATTATTGTATCTGTGTTGATACATGATTATTGTGAAAACGAAGGCAGATATATACTAATGCTTATACTCAACTTGTGAGGTAAATGTATTTTGTGTATGTCTCTGATATAAAAGTGCAATATTCTAAATGCTATGTTGAATATTCTGTGTATTAAATGAGGCTTTATTTATTATTGAGACTTCGATAAATGGGTAATTCCTTGTATGCAGTGTCTTTTGGACCTCAAGATATTTAAGAAACATGTTAATGCATTTTATGCCATTATTATATTTCTGATGTTTGAAGAACATGTTGTCTTTATTCCACTCTATTAGTGTCACAGTTTGGAAGATGCAAATGCAGATAAGACCTTTATTAAAGAGAGGCAGGCAGACAAATCCAAATCTTGACACAAAAGCGTGGTCAGAAATAAGATCAAAGTCTATGAAACAAAATGAGGAACAAGGTACAAAGGCTTGGTACACTTAAATTTCAAACAATATTTCTCAAAGTACAAAGAGACACAAAGGGTTCAAATAACAAACGTAATCAAGGGTGAACACAAAACAGCTGAGACTAATGATGACATACGGGAGACAACCAATGACAATACAAGAGCGGAGACAATACAAACCATAACAAAACACACACACGTCAAAAGAAAACAAACTCAGTGTCTCTGGAACCCACAAGCATGCGATTCAGAGTGTTCTGCGTGCTCCAGCACTTAGCGTGAGGGGAAATCGTGACAGGAAGCACAGACACATAGGGTGGAATATAACAAGGCGAAATACAAAAGCATAATTAGTCATTGTGGTAGAATAATGATTGACCTTGATCAATGTTTTAAATATCCATATCTCACATATTTAAAATTATGAAGCACAACTGATCGTGCATTTTAAAAAAATGGTGAATTTGCCTATCAGGGGGGCACGGTGACTTAGTGGTTAGCACATGTGCTTCGCACCTCCGGGGTTGGAGGCTTGAATCCTGTGTCAGCCCTGCGTATGCGGGGTTTGCATGTTCTCCTCATGCTTCAGGGGTTTCCTCTGGGTGCTTCGGTTTCCTCTCCCAGTCCAAAGACATTGCCATTTCCAAATTGTCTGTAGTGTGTGACTGAGTGTGTAATGTGTGATTGTGCCCTGCGATGACTTAGCACCTCATTCAGGGTGTTCCACGCCTTGTGCCCCAACTTACCTGGGATAGGCTCCAGGCTGCCCATGACCCTATTTAGTATAAGCGGTACAGAAAATGGATGGATGGATGGATTTTCCCTCTCAGGGATCAGGGTGGAATGCATATAAAAGGAACATAAAGATAGGATTTAACTAGAGTCATTCATTCATCCTTAGTAACTGCCTGGTTTGTTTACTTTTAGGGAAATACAACTAGCAATTAAAAAAATGTATTAAATTGGTGGCAGGTACAACAGAAATAACAACTGAATGAGCATGATTTAAAATCTCTAACATCTAATTCTGGACTTGTGCTGAGGTTGTGGGACTGTCAAAGCCAGAATTCACACACCATGCTGACAGTCCTGGTGGTTCTACACTTGGGTATTTAGTCATATTAATATAATTGTTTTATATATAAACATACAACTAAACATCGAAAGATTTTTTTTTTTTTAATAATTAGAAATTATGCTTTACGGATAATATGGGATGGTTTCCATCAGGGACTCAAAATGAATTACAAGGAATGACCTGAATATCACTTTCAGATTTGATCCTATTTTAGAAGATGTTCATGAAGAAATACATAAAATTTGAAGAGGTAGCAATTTTTTCCTCACTGCAGTGAATAATAAAGGGTAAAAAACAAACTAACAAAAAAAAAAAACCCAACTACCTTTTAACAAAAACACTCGGATAAAAACGACTGAAATAAAACGTTGGGAAAACTTCTTAAAGGGTAGGAAGATGATGGCATTGGTTTGTTTCAGTGTAGTTACATCATGCAAGTTATGCACAACCTCAATGCTTAGTATTTTATACTCAATATTTACATTTAAATACAGTTAAAGGATAAATCCTATATTTTACCTCTTATTCATCTTTTCATCTTAATTATGATTTAAAAAAAGGCAACTGTGTTTTTACCCCATTAATCCTTGCTAATGCAGTAAGTTGTAGGGTTGTTCACTTTAGTAATATTTCTGTATGTAGTCCATGCAATCAAAATAACAAGTAATGTTTTTTGTTTTTTTTAATGAAAAGATTCATATTGTTTTTTTTGTATTGCCACAAAATCAATGGTGAACTATGGGCTGTGTAATGGAGCCAGAAACCCATTCTCACGGGCACGCTAAGAGAATGAATATCAGCTACGAGTATCTGTGGTTTCTTCAACGAAAGATGTTAACAAGTCACCACTTTAGAGTAGAGGGCAGAAAGCAGGTCACATCTCTCAGGAACATTACTCTCCTTCTGTTTGTTTATCATTTGTTTGTCAGCTTTTTTTTTTTTTTTTTTAAATCTAGCTGTGTTTTGCATGTAATTGGTCTCCCTTTGCCACAATTTGCTTACTTTATTATCGAACAAGACAGTCTTGGCCTAAAGGGCTTGACTGAGTTCTTGTACAAATTAAAGTGTGCTTAGCTGTGTGATGTTGACATTTGATTGTACCATAGAATGGCCGACTTAAATCAAATTTCACTCCCTCTGCTGGAATCAACCTTGAGATCATTTTCTGCAAATGAATGGTATTTTTTGCTACAGCTTTCCTCTCTTTCGTGATGGCCTAATAATAGCCCCTACATGTGCGCTGTCTGAATGTGTATTCCGTGTATGAGTCACCGCTCCAGTCAGGCTGGTAGCATTAGCCTGAGATAGGGACATCAAGTTAATTGCCTTGTATATTGCTAAGCAGTCAGCCATGTCAATTCACATTTGCTGCATATAACATACAATCAAAGCAGCATCCCAGCTAGACACAATACAGCACGCAATGCTAATAATGACTCATGCAATGTCCTGTCCCCCATTCTGTTCGGTATTATGTCTGTACATGCTTATTGTGGCATTTTGGGTCTGATTCATCAGTGTGTGAGTAAATATGCATGTAAAAGCGATATGTTTAAAACATCGATATAAAAGGGACGGCTGCTATAAATAGGCAAGCAGTGCTAAGCACCCCTCTTTCAACGATAAAAAGACAGCAGCGTTTAATTTTTGGCATACACATAAAATTGTATATTGTTATGGCGCGAAATTTTGGATTTTTGTGGAAATGAGTGCAACAGCACCACCAAATATAAGCCACATATGCAGAATGGTATGAAGACGTGAGGTTGGGGCAGATTTCTTTCAAGCCCAGACTGTAGACTCATGCAGCCTATCGGTGACAGGTCAGGTCTCAGGTACACAGAGTGAATTGACCCCTAGATGAGTTATTTATATAGATATTATATAGATTAGATAGATTATGTAATATTTTTCTATCCATTTTGCTGACACATCTGCAACACTTCTTCAGCAGTGATTGAGAATCCATTTTCCCTCCAAGAAAATGCCTTTGGAGGAAACACTAAAAGTACATAGACTAAGCATACATTGAACAAACAAAGTACACAAAAGTACAAACAACATAATTTTATGGGTTTTTTTGTTTGTTCTTTTTAAAGTTTACCATTTTTGGTATTCAGAAGGAACATGGCATGGTCTTCAGATACACATAAAAATATATGTAAATCACAAATGCAGCTTCCTATCTCTCTCTCTGTGTGTGTGTGTGTGTGTGTGTGTGTGTGTGTGTGTGTGTGTCATAGCATTCTTGTTATGCCACTGATGAGACCTCTTGATATGTATTGCTCAAACTTAATAGTTTCATTGTTGAGCTATTGATAGGTCTAATTATCACAAGCAGCCATAACTGTCGATATGTATAACAACAAAAGTCATAATCAACCCTGCAGCACTTCTCAGCTTTGTCCATCCTATTGCTATAGCAAAAGATATAGTATTTTGTGGAATCACACAGTCAAATTGTTTGCTTGTCATCTTGGTAGAATAGGACAGATTATAGACCAAGGAATGATATCCAGAGGAGCAGTTAAATGCCTTTAGTTTAATGGTTCTGGCAGAAGAGAGGAAAGCAAAAGGAAGTTGTCATCCATCATGGTTTCAGATGTACTCTTTCTGATGGCACTCAGACTGATGATCAACCATGATTGATGTGTGGAGAAAAGGGAAAAGAGTAGTGGTTGGAAAAGGGACTGAGAAAGACAGAGTGCTTTTTTCCAACGGGTTAAGTGTAAGCCCCTGATTAGCATTTCTGTGATCAATTCTAATCTTGAAACTTGAAGTTACGGTGGACTTTCTTGTTGAAACCCCCCCCCCCTTTTTATAATGTTTTATTACAATAAAAGTACAATCATTATTGATTCAGCAACAAAATAATTACAATAAAACATGATGTTCCTGGGTTGCTCTTTGTCTCTCTGGATATTCTTTAATAATAATTCACCTTCAAAGCTGTTAACACATTCAGCTGATAGGATTTTTTTTTTTTTTAAAAAAAAAAAAAAAAAAAAAAAAAAAAAAAAAAAAAAAAAATAAAAAAAAAAAAAAAAAAAAAAAAAAAATAAGTAGCTAATATTACAATATATTGTAAAATATACAATATAATAAACTATTAGTAAAATTTACATTGTGTGAATACAGGTTATTTACATAGATACACTGTGTGCATTTGGAAGCTTTCAACTTCATACAATTATTATATACTAGCTGAGACGCAACCTACATCATCACACCTGAAAGAAGTAAAGCCAAAGACATGCTCCCAAATTTCTGGTACAACCTTGCACAGAGCCCAAGGCATCATAAACAGAGAAGCATTTCTCCTTCAACAAGGCTGTCTTTTAGCTAGCTAGCAAATGTTAAGCAGATAGCTCATGTTAATCAGCCTCAAAGACACACAGAGACCCACTTAGAGCTTGTAAATTCACTTCACAGGCTTGCATGAGCAGCCCATTGTCAGATTTTTCCCTTCAACAAGGCCTTGTTTCTTTGATAACTAGCTAGCGTTAGCAGGCTAGGTTCTCTGTGTTGTGTTCTGATCGCACATATAAATACAGCTAGATCAGCATTGGCAATCAGGTCAGTGATTCACAAACACAGCGCTCAGGGATCTATTATGCACAAAACTGCAGATGGTATTGAGCTAATGTTTGGATAAGCAGGCTTAGCGGTTAGCATGTTGGCCTCACACAAAAAGGATTGGGTTGGGGGTTCGATTCCTGCCACTGCTCTGTGTGTGTGGAGTTTGCGTGTTCTCCCCGTGCTGTTTCCTCCGGGTACTCCAGTTTCCTCCCTAGTCCAAAGACATACATGCTAGGCTGATTTGCATGTCCAAAGTGTCCATAGTGTACAAATGGGTGTGTGAGTGTGTACGTGATTGTGCCCTTTGATGGATTGGCACCCCGTCCAGGATGTGCCCCACCTTGTTCCCTATGCTCCCTGATATTCCTCGCGACCCTGAAAGATTAGTGGTACAGAAAATGGATGGATGGATGTTAAGACAAGCTTTTATTAAAGGGAAGGTTTTGCTCATTTGCTTCTAGTAATTGTGATAGTCACATTGTACTACCATATTAAACAGTAAATCATTATGCAGTTGTGTCTATACTATTTAGGCATCCTATTTAGTGAATAGAACACCGTTTTAGACACACAACTGCATTCTTATTGAATATGTATTACCTGCCTCTGGCAACCATTAGCTTAATTGCAGTTTAACTCATGTTTCAAAATGTTCTTTTCTGAGTCCTTTCTTGCAGTAGTTTCTATTAAAGAGGACAAAATTCCCAAATCTTAAATTCAGTTTAATCAACATTTAGAGTTCGGTGTGAAATATTTGACATGCTTTATGATCTTATCAGACAGAAGGGATGTGTTCAGTGTGTTTAATGCTGGTTGCTTCATAGTTGCATGTTACTAATTGTATTTCTTTGAACTGAAGCATTTGTCTGTGTTGTTGTCTTTCCCTTCAGGGTAACCATGCACCCAAGTAAATTCTTCAATTAACATGAGCTAGATATTCAAAAGAGATTGGAGGGTCTTGACAATCGATGTCTAATTAGCTGGGGCCTTTTAGTGAGTGTGCATGGGGGATGGGTGTAAGGCTGTGCCTCTAGTGGAATCTTCTCCAGCAGATGTTATGGATGTTGTGTTCTTCCAACAGACCTGGCTTGGAGGGAGCCATTAATTCAATGCAAATACCAGATTGTAGATAGGCTCAGTCTCAGATGCTCCGCCCATGGGATAAGAAGCACCTGATAGGTTTTGTACATGTTTCTGGCCAACCTTCAGAATGTTCAACCTTCCCTAAGTCTTTGCATTTTATGTGTGAAGCATAAACTTATGTTTGCTGACAGTCTATGGAAAAATGTCTGTGATTGGTCATGTGCCATTGGTCATGTGCAAATGTTAGAGATCTGACTTGTGAAAGTAGATTAAGCTGACTTTAGGAACACAAATATGTATGCAGATAGAGAGCATGCTGAAAGCTCCCATTCTCAGTTAGCTGATACATAATTCATGTCTTGTATTTTTACTGTAAATGTATTTATTTAATTTTTTTTACACATTTAGTTGAATGTGCACTTGCGCTTGTTCTCGACTGAGCTTGTTCTTAGGAGGCTGGTTGGTCATTTTTCTCAGCTGTAAAAATTTCTTTTTTTTTGCCTTTGTTTATTTATTAATTTTCATATGATTCATTTACATGTGATTCATTTACGTATGATTCATTTTCATGTATTTCATATTCATGCATGTGATTCATTTACATGTAACTAATTTTCATGTGATTCATTTACATTTTCATGTGATTCATATTCATGCATATTCATGTAATTAATTTACATGTAATTCATTATTATGTGATTCATATTCATTCATGGGATTCATTTACATGTGATTCATTTTCATGTGATTCATTTACATATGATACATTTTCATGTGATTCATATTCATGCATGTGATTCATATTCATGTTATTAATTTACATATAATTCATTTTCATGTGTTTCATATTCATGTGATTCATTTACCTTTTCTCCCCTCCCTTCCCCAAATATTTCATTGAGAAAAAATAATAACAATAATAACAATAATCATTGTCATTATCATTATCATTATCAATTAGTTAATTAATTAATTTAAAAAAATTTAAAAAATAAAAAATTAAAAAGAATTCCCCCCCGCCCCCCCGGCTCATCATGGCTACTCAATAGCTGTTGCTGGTTATATAAAAATTATAAAACCCAAAAACTAAAGTAAAAATAAGAATATAAATAGCCAATTGGAGCTGAAGAGGGACACACACCCAAAGTCTCCATAAAAAAGGAGACAGCAGTGTATCACCCCTAGGGTTGTCCACAAAGTGGACCTAGAGTAAGCTAAAAAAAAATAATTACTAAAAAAAAAAAATTCCAGTACGAAAAAAGTCCCCTGCTGACTTCAAATGTACTAAATAGTCTGCGCACTTTAACAAATATAATGTTAAATATAAGTTGTTAAAATTTCTAATGATATTATATGTATACAGCAGATATTCTTTTTAGCATGTAAAGTAAGTACGTTTAAAATGTTTTAAACTTGTTGAAAACAAAGACTTTCTCAGTACTTCTGTGGGTTAGTTTAGGTGGGTGATAATATTATGTAGTATGCTGTGGTACCTGGTAACTATTAGACCCCAGTTAGCTAAAGTTAGAAATGTGTTGTTGTGATATATTTTGACTGGCTAAATAAATAACTGTGATAATAACAATGCACATTTGTGCTGCTTTCAACTAGAGGTTGTAACTCAAAATTCCTAACCTCCAACCTGGAAAAACAAAGAAGACACCCCCTTAATAGAGGGAATTACTATTCAGGAACTCAGGACGGTCTCCCCAACTCCAACTCCCTCTGAGTTTAAGTGACATCAAATCAACCTTACAGCATACAGCATCGACACTACACAAAGTTACCTTTATATATATATATGTGACTGTTCATTTGCAATACCGGTTAAATATTCGATGACAAAAAGTGCTAGACCTCTAGTAAAAGCGAAAAGATGTTAGCCTTTACGTTTGTGTCTGTTGATAAGGGAGAACTGGCTATTGGGTGTGAACTGGCAGTGACTAATATTGATTTAAAAACTGGCACTGACTAAAACTCCATATTTCTATACAGACACTTAGTGTTATAACTAATATGTATATTAATAATGTAATGCATTGGCAATACTGTACATGAATACGCTCGTGCCAATAAAACTTGTCCAATTGAATTAAATTGGAAGGAAAATGGTGTTCACACACTTTCTTTTTTTTTTATTATTTTGTTGTACAAACAATATTACAGCGTATTACAAACAATATATTATTATACACAGAGAGAGTGTCTTCGGTGGTGTGACATTACATATTTTAGCTTAAATTATTTTGGCATCTATATATTCATTTATACAAACAGATATTGGATAAAAGTGAGGTTTTTACTGTTATACAACCGGAGTATTGATGGTTGAATGTTTTGAGTAATAAATTACCAGCAGTTGTCCAGTGTTTGGCAATACACTCGGTGTTATTGGCAATCTCTGTAGTCGTCTGACGTATTCAGAGTGGCTGTCCCATTTATGTGGGAATGACATTGGCAGAAAGAGAGAGAGAACGAGAGAGAGAGATTGTGATTGTCTCTCTCTCTCTTTCTCCGCTGCCATAGGCACCCAGACAGCTCTTGCGTTCTGGGAATGCTAATTCCTTTGTTTCAGCTTCTGTTTTTTTATTCCTGTCTGGGAAGTTGAGGCCATCAGTGGTCGTGTTAAAGGTACAGACAGGACGGTCAGTGGCGGACACAGACATTTAAGAAGTGTTTAAGAAGTGTGTGTGTGTGTGTGTGTGCGTGTGTGTGTGTGTGTGTGTGTGTGCCCAAGCTGTCCCCCACACCCAACCCCTCCCCCAGCCCTCTATTGCCCGCTCCTTTCTCCTCCATCCTCATGGATGACATCATACATGTTTGTGAGTCAGTAACCATGGTGACAGTCGGGTCGCTTGGGGCAGGTCAGCAAGGGGCAGACACAGGTGACCTTTTTGACCTATGCTGTCTGTGTCACTGGTTGTCACCTCTGACCTCTGACCCCTCCTCTCTTATCCTCAGAGGTAGCAACAGGACAAAACAGGTTCATAATACACACACACACACACACACACACACACACACACACATATATATATATATATATATATATATATATATATATATATATATATATATATATATGTGTGTGTGTGTGTGTGTGTGTGTGCGTGTGTTTTGATAGTTTTGATTATATAAAAGCAACATAATGTATTTTTACAGATAGTAATTCTCGGCTTTAGTTTTTCTCCTATTTATTTTCTGTGACGTAGTATCAGAAAAAGAACAGTGGGATGGGTTTCTGTAGAAGGGCTTCTTGCGCTTTGGTTTATTGGTTCTGTGAACATGCGAATGTGGAGAGAAATGGTTGCAGAGGCCTGAAGTGTGATCTATTTAGATAGCGCCAAGTCTCTCTCTCACTGTCTGTCTCTCTTCCCTGATAAGCATGAGTGACAGAAAGTAAATATTTGGCAATGACAGTGGCTTTGGCCAAAACACTCCCTTTCTATTAGTGTGTTTAGATTGTGTGATAGATAAACCCTGATTTTCATGTTTAAATAACAGCATTGCTTTATTGTTTTTTTCATTGTATCTCTTCATACCTGAGAATATGCCATTTACACTCTATGTCTTTTGTCATGGAATTACATGGAAGTACTGTTTCAAGTTCTTTCCTCGAAAAATGATTACATTACCTCTCTGCAGCCCACTCAGTCTCGAACATTTTATGTTGTTTCCTGGATTAACTTAATTATTTTAGGTGTATTTAGTATTGTGCATTTACAGGATTTTTGTTAGCTATTCCAGTCTTGTTTACTGTGTCTCTCACATTCTAGGCCCGTGGCTCCCGTGTCCCATCCTCCTGCTTTCTTATCTGTTTTCTTTTCTTCCCTGTTTTCCTTTCACCCCACCCCTCTCCCTTCCTTCTCCACCTCTCTCTCTCTCTTTCTCTCTCTCTCTCTCTCTCTCTCTCTCTCTCTCTCTCTCTCTCTCTCATTCATTCTCCCGCTCCTCTCCCTGTCCCCCTGTGGCACACCGTGTCATGTCCCTAATTTATTTATAATTAGTGCTCTTTGTCAGAATGCAGGGGGAATGTTAAAGTACATGCTGCTTCTGCCTGAGTACAAATGGCCCAGTCTTCTCTCTCTCTGTCTCTCTCTCTCCCTCTCCTTCTCTCTTACAGTATATCTTCTTTTTGCACCTCAAGCGCAGTGCACTTAAGTTTATTTCCCCTTTCTATCTCTTCCTAATCTTCTCTTTCACCTCAGACTTTATTTTTTCTTTTTCTTTCTCTCTCTCTCTCTCTCTCTCTCTCTCTCTCTCTCTCATTCATTCAGGTTCAGCTTTTCTCTCTCTCTCTCTCTCTCTCTCTCTCTCACTCTCTCTCTTGCTGCACACACCCTCAAAATGTTGCTTCCATTTAAGGACACAATTGAAACTCATCTGTCTTTCTTGCTATTGGTGTCACATTAAATATAAGTCATTTAAAATGTGCATGAGATTGTAACATGTTGACTTTTGATGTGATGACAGTGCAACTATAAGGACAAAAATGTAAAGCTTCAAAAGGCTTTGGATAAAACACAAAAGCTGGAAATCAATTACCTGTGAGTAGATGTGAGTGCTCAAGGACAAAACCTTTCATGAGGAACTCATTGATAAGTCATACCCTTTTCACTTTCATTTACTATGATGTTAACTGTAGTGAAATGCCATTCAATGTCATTGCAAGTTTTAAAGCAGTGTTCATCACCAATGGGTTGAAATACCTGTCCATAAGGATTTTGCAGAGGGTTTCTTTATGATTGTTGCAGCCAAAATATTTGGATTTTACTGTGGTTTTTTTTCTTCTTCAAAATATGCGATGCAAGTTGCAGAGGTTTTTTTTCTTCAGAAACCTCCTTGAATTCGTGAAATTGCATATGCATTAAATTGTTTTGTCTTTCACAATAATATTTGTTGGTAAACAAATGGTAAAAGACCTTTTAGCTGTACTCATTTTCAAAGGGGACGTTGAATGAATGCGTGTTGTGAGGATGTCACATGACACATATTGGCCTGAATCACACATGACGAATTCTACCTTGGATTTATAACTATTAAAAAAGTGACATTTAGAAGTAAAAAAATTCCTGATTTTGGAGTGATGTAACTACATTGTTTGTAGTTTCCTCAATTACAGAAGGATGTTTTTGTTTTTTGTTTTTACTAAAAGACAGCACTTAATATGCTATAATAAGAACAACAAAGCTGCATTTCATTAACAATAGTGTATGTTAAGTTCAACTTTATGCTTTTTAAAAACAGTGACGAGAACTCTGTAAGGGAGAAAAGATTTGTTTACATTTATATAATACTTTGCAGGCAAACTGGATGCAGAGAAAATTGCCCAGTTTCTGCCATAACATTGAGATATGAAAATTGGCTTTGGGTAATTTGGCTTAAGAGAAGTGTACATTGTCCTACATAAAGCATAAGCCCTTCATGAGATAAACCTACATAAACATCTCTGAAGGCTTATTCCAACAGGTCGCAGCTGGCATAGACTGCTTTTGTCAAGTCAAATGGCAGATTTTTAAAAACTTAATTGGCGTAACATTGTGTGATGGCATTATTGTAGTGTAATGTTTAGCCTCGGAGCATTATCAGTGATACTTTACTTGAGGGTGGTGTTCATAAGGTTAAATGAGTCCTACATAAGCTATTCATGACACATCAACATACACTACCGGTCAAAAGTTTGGAGACACTTGACTGAAATGTTTCTCATGATCTTAAAAACCTTTTGATCTGAAGGTGTATGATTACATGTTTGAAATCGGTGTTGTAGGCAAAAATATAATCGTGCCAGCATGTTCACTTCTTTCATTAGAAAACTAACATTTTATTTACAAAAAAAAAGATTTTTCTAAAAAATGGATGACTTGGGGCGAAATATTCCGAAAAGCAGCTGATAAGTGTCCAGTATAGGTGTGAACTCCTTTAATACTGTTTAAAAAGCATCTCAGGGGGATTCCTCAAGAAATCGGTTGGGAAAATGCAAAGAATACATTTTGAAGTCTACTGTGAAGATGCTCAAATATTAAATAATTTTCGTTTATTTTGGATTTTTTATCACAACATAATTCCCATAGTTCTATTTGTGTTACTTCAGAGTTTTGATAACTTTATTATTATTCTACAATGTGGGGGAAAAAATTAAAATAAAGAATGAGTGTGTCTAAACCTTTGACTGGTAGTGTATATAAACACCTATAAAGGCTGAATCAAATGGGAATCAGCTATCTTAAAGACTGCTGTTGTCAATTTATTCTGATCTGCTGTTAACTGACTGCTGTTGTCAGTTAATTCCTAATCAAGTATCATTATTCCGGAATGTTCTTGTTCAAATGAAAGGGAATTAAAAACAGTGTTCTCCATATGGACTAAATACACTGACTTGCTCCACTTTAGACTTGAACTATTAGTGTCTTATAAGCTACAGGTTGTAAGAAGGTCTGTGCTGTAAGACTCCATGGAATCCATAAGTAAGATTCAAAGTATGTATGTTGTGCATCCAATTACCAATCAGTGGCTTGACTAACTGAAATCATCTCTTTGCCCTTGGAGTGAGGAATCACCTGGGTCTTTGCTCTGCTCTCCTTGTGATCTCTCTATTCGCTCTGCATCCCCCAGCTTACCCCTCTCTTCCTGTACTCCTTCACCATCGATCCCTTCATCCCTCGCTCCCGCTCTCCACTGCCCACGGCAATGCCGTCCTGCAAGCTTTGATCACAGGGCCAGGGAGGAAATAGGAAGTGGGTCAGAAAGTTGGGCTGGAGACTGCATGAGAACAAGGCTGGCATATCGAGTAGGTGAACAGAGAGAAGGACGGTGGGAGGGTTGAAAAGGAGGGAGGAGAGAGGAAAGAACGAAGGAAGACACCAATCGTCAGAGCACATAAAATGACAAAATTAATAAATAAATAAAGAAACAGGAACTCATGCAAAAATGTGGTGTGTTTTGTTGTTGTTGTTGTTGTTTCCAAGATGGCACAAGCAGTGTGATGCCATAATGGCTGACAAATCAATACGGATTTGATAGATGTGCCTTTTATTTAAGCAGCGATGGTCTTGCATGTCATGTATTTGGACCGATTTCTGCCGCTGTCTGCATGCACTGGCCATCTCATTGAATTGCACATGTTGTTAGTATTTAAAACAGCTCATTAATATTCAGAGCTTGATAAGCCTCCTGATGTCGTCAGCTCACCTGGGACCAGGTTTGTAAGGAAGCAGCCATGGGAGCAGCCTGGTCAGGGAATGGTGAAGGGGGGCATTCGCATGGGAACATGGGGCTTGTGCTTGAGGTGAGAGGGGGATGAAGGGATCGAGAATAAGGGGTTCTGGGTCGGAGGTAATTGGACCAGTGGGAGGTTAGCCAGGTACTATCATGCAATATGAGCACACATTTGGATGTACATTTACACACACACACAGTTGGACACAAAATTGCACAACACACACTCTGGCATGTTCTCTAAAAGACGAGCGTAAATTATGGTGGTAATTACTTTTTGTGCTGACAGAGTTGGTGAAGGGTACGAGATGCGGCACAGGACAGCACTGGGTCAGTGCTGAATAGAGAATGAGACAGTGCAACTGGGGGGAAGGGTCTAAATTATTCCAAATAAAAGGAATCAGAGGGAGAATTAGCGAAAGTGCTATGTTTAGCGTGTCTGTCTTTGGCTGCATGGACGTTTTTTCATATTGTGGGCAGCAGTCAAGTTGGCGGCTTATTTTCCTTTAAATCCTCACTTTTTATTTCCACGATAAATATTGACAAATATTGAATAAAAAAGTGTTTTCATTCTATTTATAAGTCCAAGAACATTATTTCAATACAAAACAACCTATGATTTTGAACAAATGAGGATAGGGTGTTGTAAGAAAAGTATAAATACTAACTCTACCCCTAATCCTAACCTTGACCTTCTAAAAATTGAGTCATGTAATGAGTTACAAATTTGCAAAGAATGGGACATGTTCTGTTTAATCTTCATATATTCTTCAGTTGTATGCACAGACCTTTTACTAATCAAAATGTGCAAATGTTTTCATTTGTACTTTGTGACAATGCAAACTGTCACAAAGCAGTTTTTTTTTACAGAAATTCAGATGTAGATTTAAATCCTTAATGAACAAGCAATATAAATCTTCTGAGATGACATGAGAAATAAATTTCAAGCGGAACCAAAAGAAGGCTCAAAAGGGAAGGTACCATATAGTGGAATTATAAATCATTACAGTATACATGTGTAGAAGGCATACAGCACTATTGAAGGATGTTCAGTATGAGTATATTGTGAATTTCCTGGATAGGCACCTATACAGTCTTTATGATTACAGCAGCAGTTCTTACAAATATACAGCATCCAGGCACGACCTACTAAAGCAATGGTGAGGCTATTTAGTAAACATTAAAACAGTTTACATCTGTCGCAGAAGACATTCGATTTGACATTTAAGAATACCATTTCACTTCAGTCCAGAACATGGCATATATTTTCAGCTGAATTACCCAGAACATCTGAGTTTGGCTGATGCCAACCGAGCTCAGCTGCTGCAATCCTGGCTTATTAATGTCTATGAACGATTGAGATCATATTTTGGTTATTATAAAATTTGTTGGTTTGAGCTGCACACAATTTTAAAAAAGTGCCTTTAATTTGATCTTTGGATAGCTCAGAATACTTAGCTTCCTAAATGGGCTTACTCAGAGCACTCACTGATGAGCAAGCACTAAACTCTGTGGTTCTAATGAGAATCTTAACCTTTAGAAGGATAACTGACTAGCTTTAAGTGTTCTAGCAGATTTAAGCGCTCTCTCTCTCTCTCTCTCTCTCTCTCTCTATATATATATATATATGTATATATATATATATATATATATATATATATATATATATATATATATATATATATATATATGTATATATATATGAGAGAAAAAGAGTGTATTTACAATGTGTTTAAAGTGTGTCACTTTAAAAGTAAAGACTGTCTGAATAATGATCTTTCAAGAATATAAGATGGCGTGCTTTCTATAATTGTGCTTCAAAAACTGCTGGAACAGTGAATTAAATTTAAGCCAAAAGAACAGATACACTCTATATGTGAAAAGTGCTGAATATTACTTTTTATTTCTTGGCATATATCATTCATTTTAGTTTGTCTATCAGTAATTGCTTTATCCTTGTCAGTGTCGCAGTGGAACTGGAGCCAATCATAGAAACACTGGGGATAAGGCACACACACACTTATTCACACACTCATACTAGGGACAATTTATAGTCACCAGTCCACCTGTTTTCGGGAGGTGGGAGGAAGTTCATGTTGGCATATATTCATCCTTAAGTTTGAAAGCAACTTCACTTCGCCACCAACAATTTAAAATGACTTTGGGAAATTCCTGCCTGTTGAATTTGGTCATTTCAGTTCTATTGGTGTTTAAACTGAACACACTGTAGATTATTTTACACCATAGTTCCTACATGAGTGCTTTTTTATGAGTGCATTGCAAGTATTAAAAGTAGTGATGTACTGTTGTGTCTCACAGGTAAAGGCAGAGAGATTACACAGATGATAATGAGATCTCCAGACAGCAGTAATCCAAGGGCAGTGCTGAGAAAGAAGTATAGAATCACATACTTTTTCTCTTTGTGTCTCATGGATTACATCAAAAAGAAAGGAAAAACAAAGACAAATCCAAAAAAACTAAATATCAGCAAAACCCTTGTCCCACACATGCATACACATTTACCTCAATAAATTGGCCCACTTTGTAATAATTCTTCCTAATCTCTATCTACTGTTTGTGATTACTACAGGCACAAATATCAATACGTTTCTCTATATTAAAAAAACATCAGTTTTTGAGACAGTAAGATTTCATGCTAAACAAATATTCTGGAAACCTCTTTCATAAATTTGTCCATCAAAAGTGTTTGTATGAAAGTGTTTCTTTTGTCCTTTTCGAGCTTTTCAGGCGGATAATTGTGAGGTTCCAAATAAATCTGGAAGTCGTAAAACCAGCAGTTTTACACTGATGGCTCATGAATACCACAAAGAATTCATTTGTATTGAATCGCTCGTGGCATGATGGTGCAGCGGGTAGCATTGCTGCTTCACAGCTTCTGCGTCCCTAGTTTGATCCTGAGCTCATGTTACTGTCTGTTTGGAGTTTCACATGTTCTTCACATGTCCTCATGGGTTTCCTCAGAGGTTCTCCAGTTTCCTCGGACCTCTCATAATGCTGTCAGATGGATTGGCTATGCTAAATTGCCCCAAGGTATGAATTTGTGTGTTGTACAATATGATGTCTGTGGTACAATATGATAATACAATATTGATATTATGATAAATTATGTAACAGTACACTTTTGTGAGATATTGCAATATATGTTTTACAACTTTATGTTTGTTTTTTTATGATTAAAAAATGATTAAATGTACAATGCAAAAGTATTGGTAGGAACCCTGTTTTCTTTTTTCACATGTAAAATTTGTTATAGATATTTATTTTATGACTTCTGCATTATTGAGTCAGGAGAAAAACATTTTAAAAAAATATTTTCAAATACTAAATATAACACAAAAGTTTTTGTATGTGAAAAAAAGCAACATAATACATAACAGACCAATTTTCAGACAAAAATTATAATGAAGGCTGCTAGATTTGCAAGCAAAATAGAAACAAGTGTGATTAGCAAAGTCTCCAGAAAAACTGTGTCAGATTCTCCAAGATGCTTAGTAAAATTTCCTTATAAAACTGCACAAGTTGTTCCTGAGGCTAAAAATAATCACACCAAATATTGACTTTGTTTAGCTTATTACAAATTTACTCCTCTTAATAGTATTTTTAAATGTAGAAATGTTTCATTTCATTATTTCTGAAAGCAACTCTGCATTACAACATTTCTTTGCATGTACTTTTGCACAGTACTGTAAATACAATGTGTTGTTGCCCCCCCCCCATTTCCCTCCTTTTAGTGTTTAAGCAAGGGAGCATGGAGGCTAACCCCCATGGGTTTGGAGGTTCGAATCCCGTCTCCGACCTTCTCCCTGTACTTCAGGGGTTTCCTCCCCATTCCAAACACATGATTGGCATTTCCAAATTGTCCATCGAGTGTGAATGTGTATGAGATTGTGCCCTGTGATGGATTTGGCACCTCATCCAGGGTGTCCCCGCCTTGTGCCCTGAGGTCCCTGGTATAGGCTCTAAGCTCCCCCATGTACGTATGGAAAATGGATGGATGGATAGTGTTAAACCATTTATTTTTGTAGACATTGAATAAAAGTATCAAATTCGTTTTTTCACTATTTATCTTTTAAAAAGAAACACTGCTCTTTTGCTGCCACTTTGTTACGAAGCCGAATAAATCATCATACCAATCGTGTATCATGAAAACATCTTCAAGTATAATGATAAGATATTTTGTTATATCACTCACCATTATCTTAGAGTATTGTTTTTAAAATGTGATATCTGTCTTTATTACCGTTAAAGTCCTAATCCCCGCCCTCCTTTTTGTATTCGCTGTCCCAGGGTCAACAGGGTCTCTTCCTCATTCCACCTTCTCATAACCCATATTAGCTGCCTATAAATTGAAATGGTACTTAATTGAATTTATGTTGAAGTCAGTGTATTAACTTCTGTTGCGTGTTCCAGTCGTTATGTTTCTTTGGGCCTTTTCATGATTGCAGAAAGACTAAGAAAATGAGAGAGAGAGACAATTTGAAACCCAGACCACGAAGTAGACAGCCTATCAGTATTCAGCGGAGAAAGTGAGTGATGGAGAGAGAGAGAGAGAGAGAGAGAGAGAGAGAGAGAGAGAGAGAGAGAGAGAGAGAGAGTAAAAAGGAGGGGGCCAATGTATCAATATTCTGAGTAGTGTTTGAGGGCAAGGGGAACGAACGGGGGAGGAGAGAGAAATAGGTTTGGCAAAAGCTAACTAACTACCCGAGTCAGATTTTTTGCTGATATTTTTGAGTGTGATTGTGTCTGGAGATCCTCAGATGGATGTGAGAGGATGCTCACTTCTTTGCGTAAGGTCTGAGAGATAATGTGAAAGTGGCGAAGGAAATGGTTTACACTGTGGTTCAATGTGATGGAATCCTCTCCTTGTTCTTAGGCAAAGCCCTCCTCTCTCTCTCTCTCTCTTTTACTCTGGGTGCTAATCAGCATTTGAAAGGCAGCTTTGACAGTGAGAAAGAAAGTAAGGGCCAGTCAAGAGGAGGGAGGGTAAACGAAAGCGAGGGAGAGTCTGAGAAAGAGAGGGAGGAGTAGAAGTGAGTGGAAGAGAGAGAGGGAGAGAGAGAGAGAGAGAGAGAGAGAGAGAGAGAGAGGCAGGGGCTGTACAAGCATGCCTTTTATATTTACTAGCAATTGCAGAAGAAAGAGAGCGAGAGGCACAGAGTCCAACGGAGGGAGAGAGAGAGAGAAAGAGAGAGAAGAGAGAGTGGGTGAGTGAGTTAGTAGGGGGGGGAGTGAAGAGACAACTGGTGTTGCTTTCCAGAGAAAAAATAAAGAGAAAAAGCTCCTGCTAGGATAGGGAAGAGAGAGAGAGAGAGAGAGAGAGAGAGAGAGAGAGAGAGAGAGAGAGAGAGAGAGAATACTCTTTTCCCTCAAGTCATATCTGAGAAGTATCTGAGCTGGATAGTAGGAAGGAAAGTGCAGAGAGACAGAGAAACGACAGAGTTGTAGTGGGAGAGACGCGCAGGTGTCTCTGCCATTGCTAACGCGCACACAGACGCAAACACACACACACGCGCTCTCTCGCGCTCTCTCTCTCTCTCTCTCTCTCTCTCTCTCTGCGTTGCATGTTTACTCGTGGTGGATAGCGAGGTGTGTGTGTGCGCGCGTGCGCCTGGTGTTTTGTGCGATCTGGATTGTTTTCTGTCCAGTCTGGCCCCTTGTAACCCACTGGAGAGAAAGAGAGAGAGAGATAGAGAGAGTTTGTGTGTGCGCGCGCGCCTTTGCGCGTGAGGGTCCTGGAACGTGCGGCTCGTGCGTAAGGTATTTGTCCAAACCAGGGGCATCCGAGGAAGAGCAAAGGAAGGAGGTGTGTGTCCCAGCATAGCCGCTCAGCACTGGACATGCACATCAGGTTAGTCCACTTTTTACTTTCTGTTCTCGAAAGTGTGCACAAACACACACACACACACACACACACACACACACACACACACACACACACACACCACACACACACACACCATTTAAGCACGTGCTCTTGCGCTTGGTTCTGGTTGTGGCACGTCACTGTTTAATGTGTGTTCATAACATTCCAGTCCTGTTCCTTAGTGCTGCTGGTTTAGTATTTCCGTATCTTTTGTGTTAGTCTCTGTGTGGCTTTGCTCTGCACCTGTTAGTAACCATGTGTCTGTGGGTTTGATGGTGGGAAAGTTTGGAACCGTCGGCACTTTTCTGAACACGCACACACACACACACACACACACACTGGGGTGATGACCGCAGCCCGCTGCTCTCGGCTATTCAACGTTATGTCCCTGTTAATTAATGGATTTTATAGGATTAGCTCTTCTATAATGATGCCCCTTTCCGTGTAAGCTACTTACCAAGAGGGAGAGGATAACACGGTTTTGTTATCCGATGCCTGTGGATTTAATCACTTGGATTAAACGAGTCTATTTAAAATATTACCGCTTGCAACGAACAAAACTGAACTTTTATATTCTATTAAGCATTGCAACTGTGTGAAGAGATGAAGGAGTCCAGTGTCTGATGAATGAGGAGTGTGGAGTTTTTTTTGTAACAAACTAAAAGCTATTCGGATTCAGTCTTCGCTGCAGTGACTTTACCCTTGATAATGAGACAAACCTTTACTAGAGATCACTGTGTTCAACAACAAACAATATCATATTATTATTATTATTATTATTATTATTATTATTATTATTAGTTACTTGTTCTCTCAGTCTTTGCATGGGTTTCCTCCAGGTACTCCAGTTTCCTCCAACCTCCAAACATAGCAGAGAGCTTACCATGGATTGGCTTATCTAATGTTTGAATTTTATATATATATATATATATATATATATGTTTATATATACACGTGTGTATATGTGTATGTGTATGTGTGTGTGTGTGTTTTAGACCATTTGTTTTGATACGTTTTAATCAGTTTGTGAACGTATTTAGCCGTGATGCATCTTCCTCAATCTTAAGTTTCCTCTTGAATAAGTGTTTATTGCCAGATGAATCCTGTTCCAGGGAATTATGAAGTGTGATGAAATATATGAAGTTGGCTGAAAAATAGATCAGACCTGCTTTGATCGAAGCAATAAAGATAAATACTAGATAAGTATTACTACTTATTTGGAAAAGTTTTGTAAAGCAGCAGGCTAGAGAACAGATTAGTGGTGCGATAAAGACGTAAAAAGCTGAAGCAGTTAATCTGTGATTAAAGCATTCACTGATCTGTGTGTTTCTGTGTGTCTTCTTTTTTTGTTTTCCTTAACTCATTTTCTGTTTTAGTATTTTTCTTTAAAACTATCCCCGTTGCACTAATGCTTCTAAGATTGAATCCAAAAAATCAACTAAAAATATTTGTATTCATTCATAAATTGCTCTTTTTAACTGCCATTCTTTTTGACATGTTGTTTTCTAGAGGACCTTAATTTTAGGTCATATAGACTCACGAGTGTTTAGTGTATTCTGCTATGTAATTTCCTCCATGCTTTCCTACACAGTGAAGGAGTGGTACATCATATGTTTACATATCCAGCAGTACTGGTCATGCAAAGTTCATTGGAAATATTCTTGAAAGTGCAGAAGTGGAAAGGAAAATGTAAACAGACGCACTGTCATGGGGCTTGTCGGAGTGTTATTGCTGTCATGAGCTCACACACACACACAGTCCGAGGTGAGAGAGCAATAGGAATGTTTACGGTGCAACACACACACACACACACACTCAGTCTGAGGTGAGAGAGCAATAGGTCTGTTTACGGTGAAACACACACACACACACACACACACACACACACACACACATATACATATGCACCTAAGGGGACGGACAGGTCCGGTGACAGACTGTGTCAGCGGTGTGTCAGGAAAAGTCTGTTGGTGTCACACTCTGTTGACCTGATCTGTGGTCAGCCTGTCCATTGGAGCCCGCTGTGGCCGTTACATAACATCTACTGCCATTCATAACCCACTCTTCAGGGACACACACACAGATATTTTTTTATAAACTTCATATACACAGTCCTGATTCTCCGTACCCCCAAAACATCAACCTCTTTAAAAAAAAAAAGCCGAAGCTATGTTTTCAGGCTGGGAAATGCATCAAAGTGGCTAAAGCTGATCAGTCACATATACACAACTGTCTCATATCTTGGTGTATATATATTGATGGATGGATGGATGGATGGAAAGATAGATGGATGGGTGTTGCACATTTTATGTCTTCAGACATGATTTATGAATGAGCTCACTTATCTAAAATAACCTATAAATATTAAAACTAATAAAAAGAATATTTTATTCATAAATTCTAACTTCAGATTGAGGATCAGGTGTATTAAATAATGAAGCACAGGTACTGTAATAATGCGAAATATACACACACCAACCTAAATGTGCTTCAAGGGAATCCTTGCTGTGATCATCACTGTGGGTTGTCTGTAATGTGTGTGTGCTTTTTCTTTGTATTGTTGCTAAAATCATTATATCGATGTGTATGAAAATGAAAAGTTTATAACCTCACATACTAAATATTATTGAATGTCTTATCAAATATGAAAGCTTTCCTTTGAAAGAGTTTCCTTTCAGAGATCAGGAAGGCTTTAATAAAAGGCATTAAATATAAGTACTGATGGGCAAAGTTTGAAAACATCTGCTTTTCTTTTACGCTCTGTCACCCATAAACATCTGCAAATATGCAGCTGCAAATGATTTTTTCAACCATCTGAGTTAATGCTCATTCACTGTGAGGGGAAAAACACAAGATCAGGGCTCTCGACTTGCTGATGGGTCTCACTCTTGTTGTCCATTGCATCACCCTCATCATATCTGTAGCTGGTCAGGGGCGGGGCGGGGTCATTTTGATCTAATCAAACTGTGTATTGATTCCATTAGATAATTAATGGTGTAGGAAAAGCAAAGCTGTGAGCTCCAGCCCCGGAGAGATGAGGGGAACCTTGGAGGGGGAATGATTGCGAACCGCCAAGGTCGAGCATGAAAAAAAAATAGCAGTTTGCGCCGAAAAACAAGAGGACAGTATACTTAAAAGAGAGAGATAGCAAGATGGACAGAGCTGACTGATCAGTAGTTAGAGTACATGAGACTACACCTGACTTCCTAATGCACTTCAGATGAGGAGAGAAATTATCATTAGAAATTCTTTGAGTATCTGGTTTTACCTGTTAGCTGGGTTTGGATACACCTGATCAAAAAGGGTTCTCTTTTTTCACTATTTATTCCATTTGTGAAATATGCAATTATGTATAAATAAAAAAAATATTTGTATATTTAAAATTCTTAATATCTCTAATAGATCGTGCACACTCTGGGCAGCTTCATGAAGGAGCTTCACCCAGGAGGCTTTTTTTTAAAGATCCCAGAAAGCCCATCCTCTTTCTCATTTGTTATGGAAATTACATAACAAGTTAAAACTCCTTTATAAGAATACTTTATAAAAATTTCAACTATAAGCCTTTATCAAAAAAGTTTCACGGCGATTGAAAATATTCAATCTGGTGTATCCAAACTTTTGATGGGTAATGTATATTGTATAGGCCATATATCTTAATGCTGCAGAGTTATTTACGTTATTGCAAACACACAGGGATCTTCAGATTCATACAAAATGTGTGTACCACTTCTGATATGCCTTCCTCTTCCCACAGTCTGAGCGTTCTTCCTCTAGCTTATCTCAGCTGGATAAGAAAATTGTGATTTCTGTTGTGTCTTCTGTTTATCTATTCTCACAGCATGGAAAACTAGCTAGACCAAATTTGGTGTAAAGCATCCAGTTAAATAGTGACAGAACAGACAGTGCACAAGAAAATGATGAGGGAAAGTGAAATAAGAAGCATACACTTGAATGAGAATTGACAATTTGTAGTGGGTGGCTTGAGTATGAACCAGTAAACAGGCTAATATTTTGTTAAGACCGATGGTGTTAATGGAAACGTATGGGAAAACCATGAATTGTGATTAGTAGACAGTAAATAAATAATAATAATTAAAAAAACAGGAAGACCATTCGGGATTTGGCTAGTGAACCTGCTGACTGGATACTAAATGTTAATAATGACCAGCCACATTTGCTTGTGAGATACGAAGCTCATTTCAAGCCTTGGTGCCATGTTTACATCTCGTGCCATGAACGCCATGAACTATAGCAGTAGAAGGTCACGCTGAGTTTTATCACAATTTAGTAATATTGCTCTCTTTCGATTCAGTAAAGAGCGCTGTTACTGAGAAACAAGTACTTCATTCCATGTGACTTGCCCATACTCAGTTGGCTAAAAGTGAAATGACCACCTGAAGGTCAAGGTCCTGAAAAAAAGCAAATGTTTCCACAGCTGACTAGAAATCCGGTGGTCATCTCCATACGAGTGTGTGTGACATTTAAAAACAGAATGGCAGCGTAACATCTGGCATGTAAATACGGGGTGAATAACGCTGGGATTTGTGTGTGTGTGTGTGTGTATGTGTGGGTGGGTGTGTGTGTGTGTTTGAAGCTCAATTGCTGCATTGTGTGCGTGAGAAGTGGCTTTAATGTGTTCATTTCCTTGCTTGGCCTCTCTGAGGGGTGGGGCGGAGCATGCTAACGAAGCTCTGACAGCTGGAGGCCCTAATTAATGATCCCCTCTGAAAACAAACAGCCCAAGCTCTGCCAAACATAAACCCTGGCCTCGTCCCCAACCGTGGCCTCGGCCCCAGCGTGCTTCTGTGTTCCTGCTACATTGACCACCAGAACCTGCCATTACTGCTCTCAGGGCCAAGAGTTTAAGGCACAGTGTACTTTTTTAGTCTTCAAAATAAAGGAGAACAGCTTTACACTGTATTGGACAAATCCCAAAGGAATAGGAACAAAGAGCATAAATGCAATGTCTATTCTCCTACATGTCAAAATATTGTGCCGTGATGGTAAATATAAAATGGACATTCTTAGATGTATCATCTGGATCAGTGCACATCTTATTTAGGCTTTTACATAAGCACATGCATTACGAAAATATCAATAGTATCAAACATTTCTGTATAAAAACACTCTGGACATATATCACACCTAGTGTTTTGCATGACGGGCGAAATTTATATATTTTAAAGGTATCAAGTGGTAACACAAGAAAAGTCCTAATGTAGATAATAAAATTTTGCAAAAAAAAAAAAAAACAACTTTTTACAGCAAGGTAAACGATTGTTTTAAAATCTTCGTGGCACTACATTTTAATCAAATTAAACTGTTGGCTCCACGGAAATTTTACAGTTGAGCACAGAAGTTTGCATCCACCACCTTAAGGAAAATGTACCTCTACTGAAAGAAAGAATTCCCAATCGCTAACATAAATAAATAAAATTTTGCTGCATACCAACACACCAAACCCAAACATAAGACTTTTCATCAACTGAAAAAAAATTTTTTAAAGACGTTTTGCCTTGACCTTCTCAGTCTGTAGACATGATTTGAAGAAGACAGAAAGAGATATAGAGTGGGCATGCAAGTTACTAGAGAATATTTATATGACACTCAAATAGAGCAATTAGGGGGAAAATCTATATTAATATCTTAACATAAACTATGTGCACTATTTGGACTGATTTACAGGATCTGACCCTGTAAACCCTAGCTCACCTAATGTTTGATCTATTGTATATCAATTTGTTTGTTTTGTTCTAAGGGTACACAAACTTTTGCTTTTGACTGTAAAAAAATGCTGGCTGCTAAATCAGAATCACATGTAAACACGTGTATATATTGCTAGTATGGAAGTAACATAGTTCAGAAGTGACTCTTTTGACATTGAATAGGTCTTATCATCTGTGATTACCTGCTCCAGTGTTTGCTCATGAGTACGTCCATTTTTAAAGAACATGCACACAACCAGCTACGAGGTTATAAAGTTAATTAAATGATTGTGGTGGAAGGCACCTCCGCTATGTCTAAAGAGTTAGTGAAGATGGAGAGAAAGATTTTACCTGATTAGATGGAGGATAACGATAGACTAAATACCAGAGAGGACTTCGATAGGATTGATAACATGAGTACACATGTGACAGATGGAGAGAGAAAAACAGAGAGAGAGAGAGAAGAGAGAGAGATATTAGGAGTGTAGCTTATCTCACTTCGATCGTATGAGCAGTCACAAAAGAGAGATGTAATAGCTGGTATTTTCATAGATTATGTCTTTATAGTTACTGAGACTTTGTAAGAACAGTCAAATTTGGCTAGTTAAAAGAATCTATCTATGACTAGCTGCCAATTACACTAGTTTGGGGTACATGCTAAAATATGTTTATTCATTTATTGTGTCAAAAACACACTTCAAGCTTGATTGCTTCATTACATATTCACTCGTTGTTAAACGAAACATTATTATCTGAGCAAATATTTGTGAGTTAGATTACTAACTTAGTCATGTAAGTTGAATGAGGGCCCTGAATTCATTTACCACACAATTAGAGATTCAGTTACTCTTGTAGAGTGTTTCTTCATGATATGATGCTAGCTATCCACTAAAATTAGTTGGTTAAATAAATTGGTGTCTCACAGCTAGCATGGTCAATCCGCTTATTTTTAGCTAAGCTATGTTTGTTCTCCTTTAGTTCCAGGCATTTCACATTTGTTTTGGTCAGTGTAAGTAAAGTTCTTTCTTTTATACAAGAACTTTCTAGCTAGAATCTTGTTAAATAACTGTGGACTTTAAAATACATGATAGCAAAATGGCTTTCACAAAGGGCATTGAATAATTCACACACTAATTTCGTTTAACTGATAACATCTGGCAAATTCTCAATCCACATCATGTATATACTCTCACTGATGCACAATTTTCAGAACGACTTGTTTTGACTAACAATACTAAAATATGAACGTCAGTGGGCATGGTGGCTTAGTGGCTTAGTGGTTAGCATATTTGCCTTGCACCTCCAGAGCTGAGGGTTTGAATCTCGCCTCTGCTCTGTGGGCGTGGAGTTTGCATGTTCTCCCCAGTCCAAAGATATTGGCATTTATAATTGTTCGTGGTGTGTGTGCGCGATAGTGCCCTGCGATGGATGCCATCCAGGGTGTCCCCTTCCTTGTGCCCTGAATCCCCTGGAATAGGCTCCAGGCACCCTGCGACCTTGTGTAGGAGAAGCGGTACAGAATTGCATGGTTGCATGCTGCCTAGTTGCACAAGCTGAATGAAGCTTCAATCAGAACCACAGAAATTCCTCAACCACAGAGATTCAGTAGTCCCCATGCAACTCTAAATTGAAAACCTCTGGTATGTCTACCAGACGCAGCGTATAAGCTTATCTCAGGTCTGCTCAGATCATTAACCACATAATTTTAGTCCACATCATGCATATGCTCTTATTTAGTCCCTAAGCTTTTCTCAGTCACGATGAAGCAGATAGTCCAGCGTTAAGCAGCTGCTAATTCAGGTTTAGCTGGGTTGAATGTCAGGTCATAGATTTCATCGACTCACACCAGAGGTCACCCGGATGTCGGTGTGTGTCTATGCGTGTGCCAGGTAAGGTCAGAGAGGTGATGTAAGTCCAGGGCTTTATGCCAGAGTGGTTTAGATCAACGATAGTGCTGAGTGGCACCCAGGGCTGGCCAGAGGGCAGCGAGCACTGGTGGGGGTGACACCAGGCTGCTGGAGGGCAAGCCAGCCCTTTAAATGTCATACAGACTAGCCAAGCACTGGGGATTCCACTGAAATGGCACTAGAAACTCTGGAAGCTGGACCAGAGGACTGTGTGTATGTGTGTATTTGCATCTTTCTGTATGGTCATTCGAGGGTTGCTGTCATTTTAAATAATTCATATGTATATTACAGCATTATGTTGAGATCATTTTGAGAAAGAGGTCATTATCACATGTCACAGGTGCACATTCTGTCATTTAAAGGGGTTTTGTGTGTCTGTTTCTATCAGTATTGTTTGCATTCCACATAACATATAATGAAATATAATACAAAACATTTTCATATAAATTTTGCGATTGTATTCCTACACAAGTGATTGTTTGGGTCAATTACGCACTTTGAAGTAATTAATAAAACATGAGGGTTGTGACTTGGTCAACTAACCCTTCTCTTCCTCCTTTTTGTCTTCCATCTCCTTGTCTGTTCAGCCCCTCTGCGGGAGATCTGGGTCTGACATAGCCTCAGCCGATCGCAGCCTGCATTTGAAGCGGCAGCGTGTGCGGAAACAGGATGGCGGCCATGCCGTTCGTCAGTGAGGGAAAGTGTGTTAGTGTGGAGTGGGACTTCCTGCAAGGACTCCTCGCTAAACCGCCCACCCTGCCCTGGTGAGACTGCTTGTCTTGTATGCAATGCATAGAAATCATGCATTTATAAACATATTTGTATAATTTCTGCTCTGTGTTCCAGTTTTAATCTATTTGCTCATCCAGTAAACATGAATGGGAAAATTATATTCACTAAAATTATAGCTAGTACTAAAAGTACAGAAGCTCCTACGACACTAAGAAAAGTAATTACAATAAAGTAGACTTTTCAGAATGCTTTTAAACAACGAGACACAATCTTGCTTCAAGGGAAATGAGATAGGACACAAATTTATATGAACTGGCAAGGGAAATCTCATTGGATTTCCTCCGGTTCAATACAAATGAAGTATTAAGAACTTTAAACTTTGTAACTTTTTATGAATACTGTGTCATGTGAATTGTTATGAATGTAAAAGCCTGATTTTTAATCAACCCAATGATATAGATAAGAAGGTGAATAACAAAATCTTAACTACAACACACCTACAACATAGCACAGTCAGGCTGCAATACACTAAAATATAGTGCACATGCATGGATAAACTTCCCTCTGTATACTACAGACTGTGTTTGGTTCCATTACTTAAACATTAAAGAAATTTCAATGGCATTATTAATGTCGCCTCGTCTGTAGGTGGATATAAAACTCTGAATCGATGGTGCCATATTGATTGTGTCTCTCCAGAGACATTCTAGTGTAATAACGAGATGTTTTAAAGGGCTCTTTCACACAGAACACGTCTGTTTTACAGGCTGTGAGAGAACACAGCACAACTGCTATTAGCAAACTGAAAGAAGATTCAAGGGACAGCTTAATAGACACATTCTCACTCACACACTGATACACACATTGTGTAAAAACAACATGAAATTGTTTTTTTTTTCTTTTTACCTGTTTAATGTGCAAAATTTATCAGTATGAATCCCATGAAAAACTTCATTTTAGCATATTCATCCATCAAAATGCAACGACTTCTATCCCCATCTCTATATGTCTTCTGATTTTTAGACTAACATGCACATGTAAGTGGCAGTAACATAAGCCTTATCAACCCTGCTCTGATCTCAAATCAAATTCCTGAGAGAATTACTCTTTATGTGCAATTTACAGTTTATATAAGAATAAAACTGTTATAGGAAAATAATCAGTGCCAGGATGGTGTGTACTCTTACCACCATGAAGTTGATTATTTTCCAATAACAGCACATCCTGAATTGTTTTATTCCTTTTATACCACAGCAATTTGCTAACACTGGAAACTGTATTTATTTTCAAAAAGTGGCACTAAAAATATTTAGTTACATGTATAGTTAAAGTTACAGCTGTCACTGGAAACTTTTTCCCAAAATACTAGTTAAACATCTCCTTACAGAAAACTTCACCGTATAAACCTTTTTATTTAGGTGTGTTTTTGAAAAATCCATTTATGTGTATAAATTTGCCATGCAAGTAACAATGTACTATGTTTTTTACTATCGAAACAATAATGCATTAAAAACAAGTGCATTAATATAAATCTTGTAGCTGGAAACTACTGTCCGAGCTGCTGTTATAGAAAATGAATCAACCATTCAGCATTCAGCAGCACTGTGGTGTAAGCAGACACAGAGATTCAACTACTTCATGTTTATTTACGTCAGTGTAGTGTTATACAGTATGTATTTTGGCCAAAAATAATAAACAATAGAAAAAGTGTAAAGATAATACAATAATGCCATTATATTCTCCACCAAGAAGACCTTTGACCTGTATATAGTTAGCAGATACCACCCTTTAGTGTGCATTTAGCTGTCCACACAATGCTCTAAAATCTGGACACTCCACTGACGGGCAATGAATAATAAATAACCTTTCACAATCCAGTCAAATCCCGATGACTTAAACAAAAATGCAACCTAACAATTCTTCCTGCCTGAACATCCTGTTTCACTCGAGATGTGTTATTTCTCTTATATTATTTCGAATCATACATATGGTGAAGTTTTAGCTACTAGCCACTATTTACGAAGGAAGCTTTTTTGAAGGCTCATTTATTTTTCCTTTCTTCTCTATACGCATACTGTGAGACACACACACACCACACACACACACACACACACACACACACACACACACACACTTCCTTTCTCTTTGAATTCCTCCCCTTTCTCTTTGCTGTTACATATCTACAGCCCCCCAGAATGAGAATCAATGTCACAGACATGGGTGTGTGAGGGGGGCATGTCGGCTCTTTCTTCCAGCACAGACACAAATTGTGAAGTCGCCGTGACAACATAATTCCCCCCACTCAGGCCCCACTGAGGGCAGGTCGATACCCAATCAGAGTGACAGGCTACCTGGCCTACCTCTCAGATGCTCCTTCTTCTCCATTGATCCCTCAATCAAGACTTGAGGCTTGCTACCCAGGAGGCAGGCTGTGAAAAGAGCTCAATGTCTGTATTCTTCCAGAGAATTAGCCCCAGAGAACTGATCCAAGACCAGCCTTTTCTGCAGCCTCCTGGTGACTAGACTGATCTCAGGTTAGTGCAGGAGTGGAACAGGGCACAGCTAATGGAAACAGGCAGTGAACAGGCTGATCGCTCCCTTGCTGCCACTGTAGGTTAGCTCTGCTTTCTCAGCCTCTATCCCCTGACCTGCTCCCGAGTGCCTTACTATATTGGAATTGTAGTGGTCTGATTTTAAAGAACTCTCAAAAACAGCTGGGTAGCAGGAGAGGTGCACATTTTGATAGCGCCTTCTTGTGTTTGTTGCTGTTGTCATTGTTATTGTTGTCATTGATTTCACTGTGTGATCCTTGAGTCATTTAGAAATAAATCCAAGAATTTATACAAGCAACAGGCTTCCCACACATCTTAGAAAACTTAAATGGGAAACACACAGTCTAGTGTTCTAGTCACATGGAATTTATTATTTTTTTTAAAGGATACAATTTCCTTTAAAACATCCATGAAAAGTGACGATCCAGATTAGCACATTTGCATCGCACCTCTGGGGTTGGAGGTTCAAATCTTGCCTCAGCCCTGTGTACGTGGAGTTTGAATGTTCTCCCCGTGCTTCAGGGGTTTCCTCCGGGTACTCCGGTTTCCACCCCCTGTCCAAAGACATGCAATGTAGGCTGATTAGCATTTCCAAATTGTCTGTTTTGTGTGATTGTGCCCTGTGCGGTGCAGTGCGATATGGGTTGGCACCCCGTCCAGTCTGTCCCCTGCCTCGTTCCACATGGGAGTTCCCTGGGATAGGCTCCAGGATCCTCCGTGACCCTGTGTAGGATAAGCGGTACGGAAAATAGATGGATGCAGGTTCTCAAAATCTTCCTCAAGAGAAAAAAACATCCGCTGTATTAATGGTTTATTTCATAATGTTCTCGGAAGGTTGGTCATGCAATGTTTCTAGTTGGAGAAGAAGACCTAAATTGTTGCAGCAAACATTGTAGGAAAGTTCTCACCACATTTAAAAACCTTATAGAGATGTAGTGCTCTTAGACTCAAAAGTTCTACATATTCCACCGAAGTTAGGCATATTTTCTCATTAGATTTGAAAGATGGGCTGAAATGTGTGAGACTGACAAGAATAATTTACTTGGTTTAGGCATCAGATTGTTTGTTTGTTTGTTGTTTACTTATACAATCCGTTAAATCTGAGCTGGGGGAGGGTATATGAACCACCTGAATATAAATTGAAATTAAATAGCATCTAAAGCCGGCAAACATCACAAATAATATGTTAAATCTTGGTTAAATCATAGAAAATGCTGTGGCAAGTCCTGAGTGTGAAACGAAATTGATGAGGACATTTCAAGTTGAAATCCTTTTCTTTTAGAGAAATAACAAGGTGGATTTTTCTTTTTAAGATGATTCTTTTTTTTCTGTTTAGGAAACTTAATTCAAGTAAAATAAAACTACTAACATTTGTGTGAAAAAAAGTAGACTATATGATCTCATCCTTCTACTCACATATATAACAAACTAATCGTACCCTTTCTCACACACTCTAACCATTTTTGTCCATGCTTCTCATCCTCTCAGTTTACAAAACCTGCGGAAGGAGAAGTCCCGAAATGCGGCTCGCTCTCGTCGCGGTAAAGAGAACTTTGAGTTTTTTGAGCTGGCCAAAATGCTGCCTCTTCCTGGCGCCATCACCAGCCAGCTGGACAAGGCCTCAGTCATCCGCCTGACCATCAGCTACCTGCACATGAGGCATTTTGCCAGTCAGGGAGACCCACCCTGGAGCCCCCTGCTGGAGGGGGACAATAACTGCAACAAGGGTGAGCACTGACTGCAACTCACAGCTCTGCTTTTCACAATGATAACATTTATAAAATAAAAAACAAACAAACATAGAACTAGAGAGTTTTGACAATAATCCAAAAATAATTCTTTTTAGTAACAATTTATAACAATTGATGTTACAAAGGCATATTGAAACCTGACACTTTGTTGTTGTTGTTTAAAAAAAATAATGATGTATTAACACTTGTTAGTCGCATGTTCAATCCAGAATATCCTGCGAGATTATCGGCTTCATCTAAATTTAATCTGACTAAATTTTGCTCAAAGGCTACTAACTGCATCCAAACACAATCCTTAATCTCAGTTGATATGGAAAAAGTAGAACTAGTGATCTATATCTGTAAAAGTTAAAAATGTTAAATGTCATTTTGTCTATATTTGTCTATATAATTTATCATTTTGTTTATATATATATATATATATATATATATATATATATATATATATATATATATATATATATATATATATATATATGTATATATAGATAAGCTTTTTTTACCATCTTAAATTAGATAAACTCACTGGCAGCAAATGCTGTTTTCTCAACACAGACCTGCTCAAACCACCTGAAGTCATGTTCAGACGCATTTCATCCACTGGCATCTATGTAGCTGATTTCCCTGTCAGTCTGAAACTCCATCATCCATCCATCATCCTCAGTGGTCAGAACCTGGCTGTGAGCCATTTTTGAACTATCTTAAGGAATTTATTTTGTCTATCATCTTTAATCTTTCTTTTAGTTTTTGAAAATAATTAAGGGTAATGAATTATTTGTATGTGCTAGCTTTGTATGTGCATTTCCCCCCCCCTTAAACCTCTCTGTGTGCCACAGTGTAGGGAAACGAATTGAGATGTAAATATTTCAGTGGAATTATTGGCGGAAAATACACAGCGAATTTCTAAATATCTGCTTTGAAATTGTGATTTGTATGAAGCCCTTATTGACAATAGCATCAATCAGAGAGCCATTCACATACGAGAGCGCTATTAACAGCGGAGGTGGCTGAGAGCAAGCTCCAGCCAAACTCAATTCTAACATGACAGTGGCAGGCTGTCGATGAATACAAATGCGTTATTAATTTAAATTATGAATTTAAATGGAATAGGCTATTATTGTCTTATAGGTCGCCTGTGTATGTCACTGGGGATACTTTCACTTTAAAAATTGCAGAGAATGTAGAGTGGGGAGATGGAGTTCAGGCACACACACACACACACACACACACACACAGAGTAAGAAAAGTAATTGAGATTGCGCCACAGGAGTAATCACTTGCAGTCATGCGGAGCTAAATACGGCTCATCTGAAATAATGCATTTACTGGTTCACTCGCAACTTTAGGTGGCACAAAAATATATATCTAACTCTGTTTTTTTGGGGAACAAAAACTACAGTCACCTTCATGTTGTGTTTTTTTTGTACTTGAGGACTCATTTCTGAGACCATTTGGCATCATGGGCTCATCCGATTCAACTTATTGTTCATTTCATGCTCTGTAAAGCTCATCACAAATGTGAATTGAACAATATATCTAAGAGCCAATTAGCCGCTTCCTGTGGGCGGATATTTCTCAAAGCTGGCTGAGCTGGACAAAAGAGGTAGAGTCCTCACTGAAGCTTGTTAACAAGTGGCTGGACCAGAGGAGTCTATTTATGTGCAACATCTCTGTTTTACTCTGTGTGTGATCCTCATTATGTCTGTCGCATTAAAGCTGCACACAGCTGCGACAATAGCCAGCCGTTGCTTTCTCTCACTGTCTCTTACTCATATACGTCGTATCTATGCAAACAAAATGACTGGAGAGAAAGAGACAGCACTCCAAAGGAGGACGAAATTATCTGTGCAATTTGTAATTACCGACATTAACTATGTAATGAGCAGAGCATAATTACAAGGGTTGCTTAATTGCTATTATTACAGAGGTGTAACAGCTTAGCTACAATTAGTCGTGCGCATGCATGGGTTTGTATTCCAGTGTTTGTGAAGAGGGAAACCTGACTGTGAGACTGTGTGTGTGTGTGTGTGTGTGTGTGTGTGTTTCATGCATGCCTGGACGATTGACTAAAAACACAAAGTAAGCTAACAGTGGTGGCTCACTTATCCTCATTATCACATACCTACCAACACTTGATCTCACAGAAACAGGAAGGCGTGCTTAAAGAGTCAAACCTAGGACCACATGATCTCAGTCACTATTAGAGCACGTTGTGCTTCATGTAGACACAGGGACAGAGAGATGGTTCCAGTACATAGGGGGCAAAATTTCAGCACCAGGCATTCTGTCAAATCAGCATACCACTTGGCCCATTTCAGTTAATCGGTTGAATAAAACAGTAGAATGGCTTATTGTTTACTGCCACAACAGCAAACACATTTTCTCCTGTTGGTGTCTGGGTGAAACGCCAGAGATATACATGCCTAGGCCAATACATGATCTCAGAATTAACAGATTAATTCGTTCATGGTCTAGCCAAAGCCAGTAATTCAACTGCTGAAAGGCTTTAAGTCTACCACAGACATTATTATTATTATTATTATTATTATTATTATTATTATTATTACTCTTAAAGCTTAGCTATTTGTCAGTCACAATTGTTCAATTTCTTTGTCCAATACAATGTCCGTTCAGTGAAGAACAACTTTCAGAGATGCTTATATAAGATGTAATAATCTTATACTTATACTGACTCAAAGGACCATATGATTTTTTCTGTACTAAAAAAAATTGTCACAAAATAGATGATAAAGATAAAGAAGCGCCTCCAGCAGCCTATAGCCTATGGCAGACCGTGGTCCAGATGTGCAGCCAGCAAAGTATTTCAGTAGACCGTACGGAGTACTTGGAAAATTACTGTAGCAGAGCCTAATAACATGAAAAAACTCTGTAGCACACAACTCTGTAGCAGATCCGATGTTGTGGCGTTTTATTGTAAATTATTTATCTGGACAGCTACAGGGCTCGAGACATTAGGTCAGGAAGGGGAGAGTTTTCACAGACTTTCAATGATATTTCATTTTATTTACCCTCTCTGGTCTGATTAGTGAACTGACGGCGTGGTTTGTTTGCGAATACGAACGGATAGAAATGTCTCATCTGAAGCACCACTATGAAACGAACTGTCTAATTTATAGCCACAAACTAATCATTAATGGACCAGAATTGAAAGGTAAATGCTGCTACAACTCTATCATGTTAGTTTCTTATGTGGTCTTTGGTAAGCAAGGACTTTTATGTAATTGGACCTTAACGAATTTTTGGCCTCTAGTTTAACGCTCGTGATAAAATATGCAAATTGTAAAAGCCCCCAACTTTTCATTTACTCACCTGCTTTGCTTGTTAAACCTGTGTTACTTGGCTGCATTTGTACATTGTGTGAGTGTGATAGGCTTATCCGTTCTGGGCAGCACATTATTTTATTATTTTCAAATAATGGTGCAACATCTGCTCATTTCTCTAAAATCTTATGATATTCGTGGTATAGAGGTATAGAGGCCCACCTAGGACTGCAGTGAGATAAAGGGAGAAGGATTTAAGCTGATATGGCCTTTACCCCCATGCTGTGAAGTGCACTTGAGTACTTGTACTCTGAGGTGATGTATTGTGATGTAGTGCATAGATTTGCCAGCAGTGTAGTGTAGGAGTGTTATAACAAATGGGACACTCCTGATGAAATCTTTTCATTCTCTGACCTCAGTATGATAAATGAAAGCATTCATTCTGTTGGTCCCTGATACACGTTAGTCTCTTAATTATCGACAGTGTAATATATAGTCAATATTGGATAGGGAAAGAAAACCACAGTTAATGTAATGTCAAGTAAAGAAAAAAGAGGATGCTGAAAACGTACAGATCAGTCTGGATTTTGGCCTGTTAAAAACGCACTGTGTTTCTTTACAGTTGTGTTTTATGAAAGCTAACATAGGCAGGTTAGCAAAATGCAGATACGATTATGAATTATGGTCCCCACTAAATGTCGGTGCGTTTACATCACAGGAATCTTTTCAGGAACTCAGGAACTTCCAACATTCCACTGAAGGAAGCAGGATCAAGTTTAATTTCTCAGCTATAGTTACTAGAAACATACAGCTCCAGAATAAGTACGTTTCTGTCAAACACTGGAGTAGAGCTAGCTATAGTGAACATTGTTCATTGGTCAAATTCAGGTTTCACAGACTGGCCAGTTCTCTAACTCTAACATTTTAAAATCTAGCTAATCTAGCTAATTTCTAAAGCCTTTTTTTCGTAATATAATTGGCAGCACAGCACAACCGTCATTTTTGAACATTTCTGCAATCCAGAAATGTACACAAGTGGTACAGATGTATTCTATCCACCTTATATCACAGATATATGCCAACTTTAACCTTTTTTTTATCTATTAAAGAAAGATGCATCACACTTTCCATTAGTTTGTAGACACATCTTTAAATGCATAGCTTTATCTCTGACTAACGAAGAGCTGACAATAGAAACTCCTCCACAAAATGCTAAACAAACAGAAAACATCACCATAGCAACAGTGTATATGTTTTAATCTGTTTATGTGGGGTGTCTGGCATACAAATTCCTGTGGAAGTTAATACATTCACAAATGACTTTATTAGGAACACCTGTACACCTGCTCCTGTACACCTGCTCTTTCATGCCATTCCTGCCGGAGAAAAAGACCTGGAGATGTTTTTACACTCTCCAAATGCCCAGTTTCACTGAGTCTATACTCACTATAACGTTAGATTCTTATTCTTGGCTGAAAAGAGTGATACCCGATGTGCCGTTGTAGCCCACCCAGCTCAAGGTTCGCTGTGTTGTGCATTCTGAGATGCTTTTTTGCGTACCACTGTTGCAACGAGTGTTTATTTGAATTAACAAAGCCCTCCTGTCTACTTGAACCAGTCTGACCATTCTCCTCTGATCTCTCTCATCAAAAAGGCATTTATGCCTGCAGAACTACTGCTCACTAGATGTTTTTTTTGTTTGTTTTTTGCATCATTCTGTGAAAGTCCCAGGAGATCAGTTGTGTGTGAAAATCCCAGAAGATCAGCAGTTGTACTCAAACCACACTGTCTGTACTCAAACCACACTGTCTGGCACCAACAACCATGCCATCGTCAAAGTCACTGAGATCACATGTTTGATATGAATATTAACTGAAGTTTTAGACTTGCATGAGTTTATGCATTGCACTACTGCCACATGATTGGATATTCTTTGATTAGGTAATTGCACGAACGAGCAGGTGTACTGGTGTTCCCATTAAAGTGGCCATTGAGTGCACTCTGATATGTGTATTTTAATATCCTAAACAACATCCTACACAATAAAGATCTGCTCTGGTTGCAGACAGTTTCAGTACATTGCTGTGTTGCTGTTTGTGTTACAAGTTGTGTTACTTGTTCATTTACATAATCATCGTGGTTCCTGCAGTACAGTGCCAATATAAACCAAAAACCCTTCTAGGATGTGTGTAGTTCTTGTTCAGAACTCTTCTTAAAAGGTGCAAGAAAATTGATAGAAATTTGCCTTTTCAGTGATTTTTTTTTAGCTTGAGTAATTTTGGGTGAAGTATTCCTTTAATTTAGCTCATAAGTGTGTAATTAGACTTTCCTCTTGGCCTGACACAATGGAGGACCATGACAGAGCACAGCTGAGAGGGGACTGAGCGTGATGCATGGCTGTAATTCCACTGCAGGAATGTGGAATCGGGTGCAGCATAGCCCCGGTAGCCCCCTGGGGGTGATGTGTATAGCGGTATCCCCCATCAACCTCATCACACCATACACACACACACACACACACACACACACACACACACATACACACACACAGGCGAGGTGGGAGGGGGCAGAAAGAGTGCAGCAGAGAGGAGGGGGAGGTGGGCTGGGGACTGGCTTTTGTCTGCTTCCCACGTTTCAAAGCCAGTCTTGAAAAATGAATAGACAGAGGAAAATCAATTGCATGACCTTCACACGAAGTGAGAGAGAGAGAGAGAGAGAGAGAGAGAGAGAGAGAGAGAACAGTGGAAAGATAGTTAAGGGCAAGATTAGAGGGGATGATAGATGAGGAAGATAAGAGAGAAAATATTAGATGTATAGAATTCCGTTTGTTGATTTCACTGTACACATATGTTCATGTGGATATTTATTTATATATAGATAATAAGATTCTGACTCAGGATTCAGTGTGTCTGCTTTCAAAAGACACAAGACGGCTCCAAATGCATGAAACCATTTCTCAAAGTGAAATATTCATTAAAAAAAGTATAAGCTTTAAATATGAATTTCTATAAGCTGTATTTTCCACACTGCTCTGATTAGTTAAAAACACAGCTGTCATGTTGTGTGTGCTGGTGTCACTCTTGTATATAGGATGTAAGTCATAGTATTGCATAGAATACAGTGCCTTCCACTAATATTGGCACCCTTGGTAAATATGGAAGGCTGTGTAAAGAAGGTTGTGAAAAAATTGTCTTTCTTGTTTAACCTTTTGATCTTTTGTTCAAAATATTCACAAAAATACTCTGCTCTCATGGAGATCAAACAATTGCAAACACAACACAGGTAAAAAAATTTAAAAATATTTGAAAAATATATATTCCCATTGATATTTTAAAACATTTTAGTACACCTGGGTGTGACTAGGAAAAGGAAAATGTTCAACTATTGACTTCCTGTTTCACATATGTGTTACCTCATAAATATGAGGTAACACATATGCCAAATTCCCTTAGTCATTCATAACAATGGGTAAGGAAGTAATCTTGTCACCTACATCACCACAAGTTGTTTGGGAGGGATTTGAGGAAAAGCCTCTACTCTCATCCAAAAACAAACTTCTATTTGCCAGACACTACTGGAACTTCAGATGGGATCGGGTTCTATGGTAGATGAAACCAAAATAGAGCTTTTTGGCAATAAACACCAGCGGTGGTTTTGGCGCACACAGAGAGGTAGCCATATGGAAAAGTACCTCATGTCCACGGTTAAATATGGTCACAGCTCTTTAATGTTTTGGGGCTGTTTTTCTGCCAGAGGACCTGGACATTTTGTTAGGATACATGGTATCATGGACTATCAAATATCAACAGATAATAAATGAAAACCTGACTGCCTCTGACAGAAATCTTTAAATGGGCCGTGGTTGGATCTTCCAACAGGACAATGATCCAAAAACATCTATCCAAAATCAACACAAAAACAGTTTACTGATCACAAAATCAAGGTCCTGCCATGGCCATCCCAGTCCCCTGACTTGAAACACATAGAAAACCTGTGGGGTGAACTGAAGAGAAGAGTCCATCAGCGTGGACCTCGGAATGTGAAGGATCTGGAGAGATTCTGTATGGATGAATGGTCTCAGATCACTTGCCATGTATTCTCCAACCCCATCAAGCATTATAGGAGAAGACTCAGAGCTGTTATCTTTGCAAAGGGAGGTAGCACAAAGTATTGAGTATTTTTGTGAATTTTTATTTAAAAAACATCAAAAGGTTAAACAATAAAGACAATTTTTCACAGCCTTCTTTGCTCATATTTCCAAGGGTGCCAATATTGGTGGAGGGCATTATAGATAGAAAATTGCATGATTTATTTATTGGTGTATTACTTTATTTTGTATTTGCAAGAAGAAAAAGTGTAAAGTGGCTACACAATATACACCACACTTTGAAATGAATGAATCAAAATAAAGGACATTTTCAAAACTCATTCCTCAAAAGGATCTTTACTCTCATTTCTATTCATTCAGAAAATTTTGTCTAAAAACACATGCAAAAAAAAACTGTGGCTGAAAAATATTTCTGCTTGTCATTCTCAAATCACAGCTGATCACATGGTTAACTAAAGATAGAGGCTGATTTAAAGGAATGAATATGGGATGAGGAAGGGTTGGAGGAATGTCTCTCTGGGTGACACTCATCCTGTAATCATTCCTTTAAATCCGCCTCTATCTTTAGTTTAGTCTCTACTGACTCTATGCAGCAGTTAACAACATTGTCATTTGTGTATAGTACTACTGGCTGGTAACATGTGACTTTTCTTCATGAAGAAAACCATGAGTAACTTTTCTTTATTTGGCCAGATCACATGCAAAATTTGGACGACTGCGAAGTTGATTAAAAAAAATATATAGAGAGTTGTAAGAAAAGACAGGCTGTTCTGATATTAGCTAATTTGTAGCTATTTTCAAAGATGCATGAAATATTACAGATGTAAGCTTGGGCTTAAGTCTTGGATGAGCATTCATAACATATCTGCTTACAATAATTTGTATGAAAATTTACATAAACCCACCACATTGCCTTGAGATAACATTGCCACATTTGGATTTTGTATCCAAAAAGGATATAATGAGTTGTCTCTTTCTTCTTATTGTATAAAGAACCTTACATTTGGTCTATTATCTCATTCTGTAAAAGTGATAGAAAAATTGGGAATTAAAAAAAATAAATAATAGAAAAAACTCATTACTGTTGAGTTTTTATTATTCTCCTGAGCAGGTCAGTCTGATATAACTGACTTTCAGTTATATCCCTTTTTATTCCCAAACGAGGTTATCAGGAAATTTGTGCCTTTAGGTTAAGCATAGTGTGAAGTGTTTCACGAAAAGGCTTATCAGCGTGTAGTGAGAGTAAACTCTAGTAAAGTGATTAAAGTGATTAAACTTTAAATGGCTTAGACAAAAAACAAGTAAGCTTTAGGTTATTGGGAATTGCCTGCCTTTCAGAGAACGTTCATGAAGCACTTTAAACCTTTTACGCCACACATTTAGCCCTTTTAAGCCTGCATTCACTTACATTAGCACATACTCGTGCACAAAAAAAAGTGTGATGGAAGGCATGCTTTAACATGCCTTCCATCACATTAATCTAACCTGTAGTGAAAACAACAGCTTTCTTGTCATCTTAACCGATCCCACCTTTTTATATTTTCGCTAGAATACCAATAACAGAGCTCTGAATATCTGCTGATAGCCAATACTGATCTGATACACACACCCGCTCAGTAAGTGAGTCGACTACCTATATGAGCGTGTATTGCTGATGACAAAAACACAATTTATGTCTTATGTTCATGAGTGAGATCCATGTCATGTCAGTCAATATCATCCATATCAATCCAACCAGCAAATTGGAAAATATGTGAAACCTATTAACATTCGAATTTCTGATACTCAGTATAAGCTCAGTACATCCCTAATTTTACAGATTTAATCATTTGTATTATAATCCTAAACGCATTTCAAGTGCCAAAGTGTCCTTGGGCAAGACATTGAACCCCAAGTTGCTCCCGATGGCAATCTAGCACCTTGCACGACAGTTCTGCTACCATTGGTGTGTGTGTGTGTGAATGGGTGAATGAGAACCAGTGTAAAGATTTGGAACAACTAAGGCTTCAAAAGTGCTGTAAAAGTGCAGACCAGACCATTACACTGATCACTTGTGTTTGTGAGTAAAAATCCAAAGACTGCCAAAGAGTCACTGCTGGGATACTGAGAAGATCTTTACTCCACGACTGCATGGATTCTATCATATCTCACTTTTTCGCTATCACAAGTTGTCTTGGATAAAAGCATGGCGCGCCAGGAAAATCCAACTAATGTCGCTGTGACTGACTTCTGGCAAACAGCCCAAATATACAAAAACATGTTCTGTTGTGAAATTGACATAGGCCTAATCAATTCAGTTTTTAATCAGATACTGGCTGTCAAAATGTCGGTGATGTTCCTGAGTCAAGATGGAATCTTCAAATACAATTTTCTCTGTATTGGGGGTAACCCGATTTTAGCATGTTATAACTTTAGTTGTGGATCAGATCCATGCAAAAGAGAAATGTATTTCAGCTCACACAAATCTGAAGAACTATAAATACACAGTATGGGGAAAATTATGTGGACAACTAATCAATGACATCCCATTCAATATTTAGTTCACATTTGTTATTAAAATAACCTCCATTCTTCTGAGAAGGCTTTCCATCTGATTTTAGAGTGTGTCTGTGGAGATTTGTATTCCTTCAGCCAAAAGAAACATTAGAGAGGTCAGGCACTTTTGTCATGCGAGGAGGTCTGGGGTGCAGTCACTGTTCCAGTCCATCCAAAGTTGTTCACTGGGGTTGAGGTCAGTGCTCTATGCAGGCTACTTGCGTTCTTCCACTCCAACCTTGGCAAACCATGTCTTCATGCACCTCACTTTGCACACAGGGCCATTGTCATATTGGAACAGGTCTTCCAGTAGTTCCAGTGAAGGGAAATCTTAATGCTACAACATGCAATACAGAGACATTCTATACAATTGTGTGCTTCCAACTTTGTAGCAACAGTTTCGGGGAGACCCACATAAGGGATTAATGGTCAAGTGTCCACATAATTTTGGTCATACAGTGTAGTAGAAAAGCCTCCGCACATATAAATGTAATCTGAGAGACTCCACCTTGAATTATTAGTTCTAAGTAGTATGTAATCTTTGTACTTCATTAAAATTGAGCCATTTACCACAGCCAGCTGTTTCACCTTACATCCTGGTGAAGTTTCTTCACTCACAGGCCTGAAGCTGTATATGATGGCTGCGTGAGATACACTTTGGAATACTCCGAATGTTGAACGTGAGTTTCATTGTTTAATCTTACTTTGCTCCTTGAATGGACTTTCCCTCTCAGTCTCTCTGTGCAGTTTCTGACTTTCATCCTTTCCCTCCTCCACACTATCCCCCGAAACACACACATACACACACACACAGACACACACACACACACACTTTAGATGCCCGTCTTCCCCTAATGCTCAGCGTTTAAAGTGGCAAAGGCTTTTAAGGGACGTTAATTGCACTCAAATTATGTTCGACCGCATAAGGAGTGAGTTTACGATGGAGAGAGAGAGAAAGAGGGGAGGGCACGAGGGTGGCTGAATGAAAGCATAATTGCGCCAGAGAAGGACGTTGTGACTAGCTTCCCTCTCGCATTTGCCTTTCTCTCTCTATCAGTCCCTTTCTGTCCCTATAGTGAGGGGGGGGGGGGTTAGGTATTATGAGCACCTCCCTGTAAAGAAGTTGCCAGGGGATCAGCCTGCGATTCCTATCAGCCAACTAGATTGAGCAAACTTAAATGAAATAAAAGGCCAGTGTCACAGTTCCCATAGTAACCTTCTAACTTGGTTAATGGGATCTGGGCTAGAAGAAGGGTGAGAGAGTGAAGACAAAGTCATATGGAACAGAAAAAAGGAAAGAAGTGCACAAGGAAAAAAAAAATTGCTATAGATTATTATCATTTTTCTGTGGTTTTTAGTTTAGGTTGTTACATATTTAACAAGAATATTGTCATGTCTTATTTTTAAGGATTTTTTTTAAAGCATGACAGCCACTTTATTTTTGTATTTATGTTCATTATATTACTCTTATGACACTTCCACCATTTGCTATATTGCTGAAAATATTGTTTAATACTGAATTGATTTTTGATATTGATACTATATTGTTGATATAGACTATATTGTTTTCCTAGGTTAGCATGGACAGGTGGTTCAGAAAAAGTAAACAGTTGCGTAAAGTCTTGTTTATTATTTATTTGATGTTACGTTGTTTTAGAATTAAAATGCAAAAACAGGTTTATGAAGTAAAAACAAAAGCTTGTTTAGACTGGCATATATGTTATAAGTTTAAAAAATAATATGGTAAAAAGTACCATAGTTGTGACACATCATACAACTCACACACCGTATCAAACCTTTCTACATCTATTCTCATATCTCATTAAAGTTTTAAACAGTTTTGGTTGTGTTTACTATAGTAACCAGACATAGTTTTCTTTTATTTAAAAAAATATATTAGACACCGTGACCCTGAAGGAGTAAGCGGTAGAAGATGGATGGATGGATTAATGGAATATATAAGACAAAGCTCGTTTAAAGTTGGCCCATCCGAATCCTCTTCCTCATCATCACCATGTTGATTTACATCGTTATCATTGCCTCTGTTGTTGGTTGTTTTTTGGTAAACAGAGACTCATCCATCAGTCAGCTTTCATGATTTATCCTCACCTCTTTAGTTGTTATGTTAAGGCAGCATTGCTCAAAGCCACAACCCAAACTGTGTGTTTAGATCGAGAGTGCCTGAGAGCCTGAATAGGAACAAGTAGTGCTCTGTATAGCACACCCCTCTGTACACACATCGAGGTTATCCTGGCCTGGGTGTGAAGCCCCCTTTTCAGGCCTCTGAAAGGACCAGACTCATTGATATTCCTGCTCTCGTTTGAGGAGGGGGACATCCCACTCTGACACTATGGCTTTGTCTGACAGTCGCTCCTGTGCTGGATTTAGGAGAATGAATGTGCATCTCTGGGTGTGTGTGTGTGTGTGCGCATGAGACATTCTATCTTGTAGCAAGAAAATATTAAAAATGTCAGAGGTATCAGGGAAACAGCAACATTGTCATACTACAGAAGCACACTGTCATCCTGCACTTTGGAACACACACGTGCGCACACACACCCACCCACACACACACACACACACACACACACACACAGACACACGCACACACATGTCCCATTACACCACCTGCTGTGAAGACAGAAGAGAAGAGAGAGCTACCACTTTGTAAATGAAAGGAGATGCTTGCTTGTAAATGTTACTTGTCTGATTTTCCAATTTGTTTGCAGTGTCATGACAGAGACCCAACTATAGCAGGAAGCTGAATAAACATGTGTTTGTCATCTCTGTTAACCACACTGACTTTGAAATACATTATCTTCGATATCCCACTGTGTGTAAATGATATACAATGGAGCTGCTCTGTCATCTAGAACTGGGGTTCTGTTATCTAGTAGGAAGTAGGAACTGAGGACCTTGAGGAAACTGTGACATATAGATAGGGGTTTTGTCATTATTATTATTATTATTATTATTATTATTATTATTATTATTATTATTATTATTATTATTATTCTTTTAAATGATTTGATGGTGGTTGGCAACTATTAGTTATAGATGTCATTTAGTTATTATAGTTTTCATCTTAATACAGTTAATACTGTTAGTTTGAACCAAATGCTTGGAATCCAGATTTTATTCCATTTGTTTGAGTTCTGCTGGTGAAAAGTTCATTGATGAAAAGCTCACTGAGAGAAAATGTTAAGAAACATATTTTCATACTTTTATACTTTTATATTTTGTAACCCAACATGGGTAACACTTATATAACACAGTTATAGTAAACACTTTAGTTTTGTGACCTCCTCCTCACCCATTCCAGTAACTTCTGCCAGATCTTGATATTTTATAACCCTTGTGTGAACCTTATGGGATAGTACTATATATGTGACCAGATCAAGAATGCACATCTCCTTTGAACGTCTAAAAGTATAGGAAACGGGGAATCTACTGTGTTGGACAGGACCTAAACTTGTTGGGGCCTGGGACATTCGGTTCTGCTTTAGGTATGAGTATGATCATGATTTGACTTGATAGAAAACTCTGTATGATGTGTGAACATACTTCCCTTATATGATCAAATGAAGCGAAATCAAGCTCTACTGGCTCTGTTAATAAATAATATTATACATATTTCCCTAATAGGATTTATATTTGAATTATTTTATTATGTCCATTAAATCAATCTCTTCTGCAGTTAGAATAGGGTGCATGAATATTTTACACCAAAAGGGGTCTTGTTAGCAATGTTTGAGAACCTCTGCTCTAGAACAGTGGTCACTAATCTTCTTAGTAAATGGTCTGCACTTATATAGTTCTTTTTTAACCTTTTAACCTTCCAAAGTTACACTGTGTCTCATTCACCCATTCACACCCCAATGGTTGCAAGACGCTAACTTCCCATACGGAGCAACTTGGGGTTTAGTGTCTTGCCCAAGGACACTTCAGCATGTGGTATGGAGTCATGTGGGCCAGGAATCGAACCACCAACCCTACGATTAGTGGACAACCCACTCTACCACCTGAACCACAGCCGCACATCTTCCTTGAGATGTATCTTCCTTCAGGTTTCATTTCCAACCAATTTCTAACACACCTGTTTCAGTTGATGAAGCACTTCTTAAGGCAATGATTAGATGGTCAGGTGGGCACGATTGTGGTTGGAGTTAAAGTCTTCAGGAAGGTAGATCTCCAGGAACAGAGTTGGTGAACACTGCTCTAGAACATACTATAAGGATTTTATCAGCATGTCATCTACATGTTTGCAGTTTGTTTTTGGGAAAATGATTTTATGAGGGCATTTGCTGAATGATGAATGTTATCTACAGAGGTGGGAAGTAACAAAGTACAATAAGTTTATTACTTTCTTTTTTTAACGGAAGCCCATTTCTGCATGGGAAAGAAAAAAAGTAAAAAAATTTTTTTTTTTACTTACGTTCTGACATATTATCTCAAGATTTCGACTTATCTCTGAATTCTGACATATGATGATATGTCTATGAAAATAAATCTATTCAGTTAGCTACATGTGATCCAAGTGATACATGTCGGTAGATGGGACCAGAGGTTAGGGTCTATCACCTATTAAACAGTCTAATATCCCATTTGAAATATTTTTTGGCAGGTAGAATAGTATCAAATTCAGCATAAATAATAATTTTTTGTTATGTCAAAAGATTATAGGTTGACATAGTTTGACAATCTTACCATAATAACTGCAAGAAAATAGATACAATCCTTGAGATACAATTCAAAGTTTTTAGATATTAATTAACTTTTCAGATAATAAGTATTTATTTTTAGATAGTATGTCAGAATTTTGAGATACTGATTTGAAATGTTAAGATAATAATTCAGGATTTTGCCATAATACACCTTAATAGATTGCATAATAATACATAAGCTTAAATCTTAATGGTAATTCTTGCAGTTACTTCAATTTTGACAATTTTGAAATTTAGTCAAAATTGTGAGATTAGTCAATTATTTGAGATAAGTCATAAGGAAAGAGGTAAGAATTAAAACAAAATTGACATACTTCTGCTGCCAAAACAAAAACGTTATGCATTTTTTTTTATATTTGATTGACTGGTTTCTCTAGGGTTTCTGAGTATCTATACATTTCAGTACTACAGTACCTGCTTTTGACTTTTACTTTCCACATTTCAAATGAAAAACCTCTAATTTCACTCTAAATGTTTTAAAACATATAATTCTATAATCACACAGTATAGTTGTAGTTGTTATAAGGTGACTTTTTAGCATCAGACAGCTTCAAGGAGTTGAACATTCCTAATATAAACTTTAAAAGCAAGAATAAAACCCAATACCTCTCAGTGTAATCTGTCACTATGTACACTTTGTATTAATCAAGGCCATTTGTATAACAGCTAGCTATTAGCATTCAACTAGTTTGTAGTTTTACCATGCTAGCTAACATTTATGAGATTATCAATAAAGTTGTTGTTAGTTCCTTGCTGAAAGGAGCTCTGATTCACCATCAGTAACTGAAATCAGTGTGTGATTTGAGGCAGACAACTTTATCAATCTTTTTTGCATTTTTACTTTCAGTAAAGTACAGTTTCTACTTGTCTACTTTATGTTAACTTTTACTTAATTGAGAATTTGGGTATTGGGTCGTTTTGGACTTTAAAACGGTTAGTGATGATAAATATAATCCCACAGTGTAGCAAGAATAAAGTTATGCAGCTCTGCAGAGGCAGAGCTGTGAGTGTGTAAGCAAATGTATCAGGTAATATTTCTGTGTCCAGATTTCGTACTGATCTTTGTGTCTGTCCTGCTGTGTAGTGCGGCGAAACAGTCACTCACTGGCAACTGATATATTTGAGCAGCACCTGGGAGCACATCTACTACAGGTAAAACCTCCACATGTCCGAATGTTTGTACGTAGCTTCATTTACCAGATTTTTAAATCCCACTGGTAGTCCCACTCATGACACTTTATTTTTTACTTCGAAGGTTAAAAATTTACTAGGACGGCTAAATGTTATGCAATAACACACTGCCTGTTACAATTATTGCTGGGACAACATGGAATATTTATGTGAAATAATTGTATACCCCAGTTTTAATGTGTTCAATATATTGCTGTATTGGTGTACAATTTGTCACTTTACACTTTGAAGAAAACAACATTAAATGCTACAGTATAATATAACTGCAAACGACAGTGAACATATTCATTTACTTTAAACGACTTTAGATTAAACAGTGAGTAGTTTCAAATAACATAGCAATGCAGTTTTCTTGTTTACACTTGGTAAAGTATTACAGTAAGTCAATATTTTGAGATAATAAGACAATTTGACATTTCAAATTGAGAATTGAAATAATAAGTCAAGCATTTGCCTTAATATGTCAAGAATTGAGGTAATAAGACAAATTTCTAAGATAATTAGTAAAAAAAAAAGTTATGCTATCAAAAAAGTTATGTTTTTTTTTTCTTTTCTACTTGGTGTATTTTTCTTTGTTTGTAAACTGTACTGTTTTAAAAATCTCAAATTGTTTAATGTATTGCATTTTCAAATGTTTTTTTTCTGATGTACGTAATGGTAATGGAATTGGCATTACAGTGTTATGGTATAATAGTATTAATTCAGATTGACTTTTCACAATATAACAACAGACTGTACTGACACAAACCCATTTAATATAGATTTATATTTCTCTCAAACAGTGTCACCCCTTCACTACAGCTGAAGCTGAAGTAAATAACCTGTAGTTTAAAGAACCTAAAAAAATAATGAGTTGAAATGAAAACAAGCAACGAAATCTCCACAAAAGGGCATGCAGCAGAAACCCCACAGAAATCAAATTAACGCTTCAGGGAGCAAAAAAAAAGTGTGTCTCTTCTTTTCTCCTTCGTGTCCTCTGTCACTAATAACTACATAATTGCTCTTTATTTTTTTATCATGCGGTTCAAGGCAGCTCGCCTATCCCACAATTCCTGACCACTCTCATTTGCATAGCGAACGAGTCCTATGCATAAATTACCGCCACTTCAAGAGTCGCCGCCAAAACAGCAGTCATTCTCCAACAAAGTGGCCACCTTCCTTGCTCACTTGTGGATACTTGTTATTACGATTAATGTTATGCTTTGAAGGAGTCTCTTAATGGGTTGCTGTATACCTTTCAGTTTTTTTTTATTTTTTTATTTGAGTCGCACACCGCCGTGCCTACTGCCACTTCTCTGAGCAGATTGCAGTGGGGGGGATTAGTGTCTGATGATTAGTCTGGCAAAAGAATCACACGGATGGGCCTATGGTTTTTTATTTTTTTTTATTAAAGATTATTGTATAATCTTTAATTATGAAAATGTCTCTATCTTTGCTTATATATTCAGAGGAAATAAAACCTGGGGTAATATGAAACATTTGGTCTTGTGTTTCTTCCTGAATTGGATCACATGGTCAAAGTAAAGTTTGGTCTTTATTTATGTCTGGAAAAAATTCTGAATGTTTTGCAAGAAATAAAATCTTCCTCTCATTTTTGTCTGCAGTCTCTGGATGGGTTTGTGTTCGTGGTCAGTCAAGAAGGCCGTTTCCTCTACATTTCTGAGACGGTGTCGATCTACTTGGGCCTCTCACAGGTTAGAGACACACACACACACGCGCAAATGGTTGTGTTTTTAACACTTAGCCCTGTGTGTTCTGTAGTGTATCTGTTATTCATGGGGTTTTGTGCAAAAGAGAAAAGGAAATAAACCTTAAGGAATATCCATTCTCTTTCTCTCTCTCTCTCTCAACTGTTATGCGCTCGCTCACCAGGTGCTCACCTCCTTTGATTGCCTCTGGCCTCTTGTACAGGGAATGTTAAGTCCTGCCATTTCGCCCAGATGCATAAATAATAACAGTAATTACTCGCACAGCAATCAAAGTGTTGCCCTAGCGAGCTGGGGTCTGTCTCGGGAGCAAATCGATAGGCATCTTAAAAGCTGCATTGATTGTAAGATGTAGAAAAAAACACGCACGCACGCACACACACACACACACACACACACACACACACACAAACAGTCTGTGAGGGGGATGGGAAGACAGATAGTGAGAAATGTGGAGAGCCAGCGAGGGAAAACAGATATGTTTAGGAGGTGGGATTGAATAGCGTAGAGGGGAAAGAAAATAAGCGATTGCTCTGAGAGAACTTATTGAGTGGGCGTAAAAGGAGGAATGGCTCAGTGATTTGGCTTTTCTCCTGTGCTTTTGTTTTAGTAATATGTGTAGGTCATCCAGTTTATAGCTGATTACTCAGCTGGGTTTTAGGACCATGGCAGTTTATGGCTTTGCCATGGTTTGGTTGGTTTGGTTATGTTTCAAACAGCACAGTGAGTCTGGACATCTGCGAGAACAGAATGCATTAATAGAATAAGGTTTTTTTTCTCCCTATTATCTATGTGCAGATGGCTCAAAATGAATGCGCCACTCTTCTCAAACATGGAAATCCCTCATCTGTATTTTCGCCTTACACGTCATGATGAGACAGAATGACAAGCAGCAAGCTAAGACATCAATCCATGTAGGATCTGTTTGAGTTGGAGACCTAAATTGATCGTCAGTAAGCTTGAAATCTTGCACACTGCCCCTACTCTTGGTTAATCCCCGTTGACCTTTCACTAGCCCATAGGGTTCCTTAGGCAGATTAGGCCAGGTCAGGTACCTTCAGCTTCGGGCTTGTCCTCTGCTGCCTGTGGAGATAATTTGGTTGCTCTTGGAGCTCCAAGAATGAGGTGCAAAGGTGGACGAGCTCCAAGAAAGAGGTTCAGAGGTATAAAGTGGGGGAGGTCGAGGTCTTGGGCTGAGCTACTGCTCTTTTTGCATCTCCTCTCAGCCGTGCCAGGGAGGTGGAGCAGGCTGGACAGGGTGGGGAATTGATCCGGGCCTGGTTAGTATGCGGCACCTTCTCCCTCTTCTCCTCTCTTCTTCCTCTCTGCTCTCTCTCATTCTCTGTCTTTCTATCTCCCTTACCCTCCATCTCTCCCCCATCAGTCAGCGCCAAACTGAAAGTGTGTTGTGGACGACTGCCCGGACGCCTTATACATATTAAAGACACTGCTATTATTTATATCATGCCCCCACCCCCCATTCTAACCCAATCCCATCACTACCACCGCCCTCTCTGTTCTCTCCTTATTCCTCTTTCTCTAACTAAAGCCTTTTCTCTCATCCTTTATTTTCTATTGTGTCTGTTACATCGCCCCTTCTTCCTCTCATCCTCTCTCATTGTCTGTCGCTCCATCTGTGAACGCCAGTCTCTTTAACTACACCATCGAGACACAGAACCTTCCAGCATTTACACCTAAACCACCTTCTCAAAGGCTGAGCAGGCCAGATTAAGTCCTCCAAGTCAGGTCTCTGATGCCCACTGTCTCTATGAAGTACCTCCACCGTTTTACCTCTCAATTAGTGAACACACGCTTCCACAACTGTTATCCCTCTCAGACGCCCACTCCTCCCCCAGCACTTTTTTCTCTCTCTTTCTTTCTTTTTCCTTGTCCGATTTCATCCAACCGGCTCCTTTTTTGTTGCGGGCATTAGTGTCCTTGAAGGCCGGCGGAAAATCCTATAAAATCCTTCAGTAAATGGATCTAATCCTGTAATAAATGGGTATGTCCCGCAGACAAGGGTGTAAGGGAGAGACTGGCTTTTTATCAAGATGGAATGAAATCTAACCCATGCCACTGGTTATATATATATATATATATATATATATATATATATATATATATATATATATATACATATATATATATATATATATATATATATATATATATATATATATATATATATATATATATATATATATATATATATATATTTTTTATGGATTTGAAAAGGAGAGGGGATCAACAAAATGTGACTTTTATCATAATCTTATACTCTTATCTTAAACATTTGAAGCATTGCACTTTGCAATAGACAGAATGAGGAAGGGGGAATGCTTTCGATTTTTAGGTGTTGGCTTTAGTTCAGTGCTGTCGAGCTGATGTTATAGAAAAGTGGCAGAAGGTTCTATAACTCTGGGTTATTGTGCGCTTTGTGCTTATACATTTTGTAATGTGCAGCAAATAGAATATTACATGGAGGTCATGCTATGGTGTGGTTAATGATTTATGAGAGGCGTTGCTTTTATCTCTGATGTTAGTTGTCACTCCAGCTTAACCATATGAGTGTGTGTATGGGCTTGTTTGTGTATATGCATGTCAGTGTGTGTATAAATATGAGTATTTCAGAATAATGGACCAATTCTGAAAGCAGTATATAAATATAGATATTAATTAATAGATAATTTATGTGACTTATTGTCTTTTCAAACTATTTTACTTTTAGAAATACAGTATAATGTATATTTTTATTCTAAATAAGATTTTTTTTCTTATTAATAAAATGCATACAAAGAGTGGATAAGTATGTATATTATAAAATTTCTGATAAACATACAGCTTTCAGACACAAACAAAACATGTGTAATCATTCACTTATACAAGAGAAGACATTATATGAAACTATTTTTTCAAGGCTCGAGACACTCATGACTTGGCAAATGAGAAAGATTTATGTTCCTCGGAATGGGCTATGATAACCGGTGCCAGGTTGTAATGGTCTGAGGGTATTAAGAACAGCAACACTGATGGGTTTTTCAAATGCAGCAGTCTCTTACCCAAAATACAAAATGCAATGACCTCTAACAAGATTTCACAAGAAATCCAGACAATGCCAGACAAATGGTCTTAAAATAGGTCACTGTGAATGGAATGAAGGAAGACTGACATTAATTGACAACAAAGAGGAGTACAATAAAAGGTTAGCAATGTGAACATAATGTTTTTATCCTCTGTGAACTCACCATGTGAGTGTCTGTGTGTGTGTGTTTGTGTTTTTAGGTGGAATTAACAGGCAGTAGTGTGTTTGACTACATCCATCCTGCAGACCATGTGGAGATGGCAGAGCGATTGGGAATTAAGCCACACCTCCGCACAGAGGCAGGCTGTCAGACTGCCCAGGAAAGTGCTTCAAGTTCCGCCTCCACATCCTCATTGGCTGGCACACCTGAACCAGGTAACCTTACCATGAGGAAATTTGGTATTCTAGTTTGTTTCTCTTTACTGATTCTTGCCTTGCACTTGCTTTATGTGTTCGTTTGTTGTTTTGTATATTTATAAGTAGACCCATTTCAGTAAATATCTCAGTAAAGCTGCAAGACAGACATGTTGTGCACAGGTGGTATTTCTGTGCATATGTGTGTGACGATATATATACTCTTCTGTCATTTCTCCTGCAGCCCCCTCCAGTCCGCTGTCATCCGGAGATGAATCAGTAGAGCGAGGTTTCTTTGTCCGAATGAAATCCACCCTTACTAAGCGCGGCCTACATGTCAAATCCTCTGGTTATAAGGTGAGTCTAAGCTCTCATACAGCCCCAGTTTCCCCAAACCATTGTAGTTTTAAGATCATTTCATTAAGAGTTATACTGCCTTTACTCAGAGTGAATCACTGTTCACGTTATGGGAAGGCCATGCATTGTACTTTAAGTGTTTTCATTATCCAGTGACTCCCAGTTAATCTCATCAGGTAATCATTCAATCCTTCTTAATTCAGATGAGTCCGGAGATATATGGAAAACCATAGATATTGAGGGCACGGATAACCAGGATCTAGATTATGGCCAAATATTCTGCAATAACTGCTCATCGAGTAGATAAGAAAAATGACTTTAAAGTTGATTTTATGTCCAACAAAACAAGTAATATCTAGACAATTAGATTTCCGTCACAGCATTGCTGAATTCTTGAATCTGATTGATATTGATGAATTTTCTGTAGCAGCAGCTTTGACACCTTTATATTAATGTATTTGTTCTAATACATTATTGTTTTTATGGAAACTACTCAATCACATTGACTTGTATGGCGGACGTTCCACAAATTTAAGACTAACAATAAACAGATGAAATAAGTTGCTGTTATTTAACAAAGAAATCCATCTATCCATCCATCCATTTTCTGTACTGTTTATCCTTACTGGGTCACGGGGAACCTGGAGCCTATCACAGGGAGCATGGGGCACAAGGCAGGGGATACCCTGGATGGGTTGCCAATCAAGAAGTACTCTGTAATTATACAGTATAATTATTGATATGGTAAACATTTGTGTGAGGAATGATGTTATAGTAAAACAATCACATTTAGGTGGTAACACTAACTCCACTTCATTATTGGTCACATCACAACACCTTGTTGTTGAGTATTAACAATGTTCCTGTATGTGTTTTAATCCTGACATAGCATTGTGGGATTGCTATTTGTAATTTAATTTATTAAACCAAATGACATGGGAGGGGGGGGGGGACACAACAAATATGACAAATATGCAATATACTCAAACACTGCTTTCTGTCCTGGTGTGGTAGTGTTCTCAATTTTGGTATAATTAATTATACTAACTGTGGTTCTCATTTAACTTCCTGTCAGGTGATCCATGTTACTGGCCGGATTCGCTGTCGGCCAGCCTTGGTTCCAGGCTCTTCACGCTCACTCCATCGGCCATTGGGATTGGTCGCTCTTGCTCACACACTTCCACCCTCCACGCTTAATGAGGTGCGCATGGAGAGTCACATGTTCGTGTTTCGGGTCAACATGGATCTCCAGATCACCTACTGCGAGAACAGGTAATGTCTTACCAAACCACTCGATGATCACTGATCTGGCTTTGTTCTAATTGGCTGTGAAATTTTCTATTAGATAATGCATGAATTTTCTTTACAAAGTCTGTAGCAAAACTAACACTTTTTTACTAACAAAATAATAAATAAATAACACTAAGATTTTTGCTCATTCAAACGCATTTGAAACACCCATGAGGTACTTTGATATTTGCACAATCAAAAACTTATTCATTCTTAAAAGATATTTCAACAAAGTTCAACAAATTCATCAAATGAAATTCCCAGTAACTTATACATGATGTTACAATATATGAACTGTGAAATCTTCAGTGGCAAATTAAAACCTGTATCAGGGGTTCTTAGTCTTTTCGTACCCAGAAATTCCTTTAAATTTATTTATTAGAGCCATAATCGCTAAAATAAACCTCCAATATTCCAACACGAAAATGCCCTATCTTGTCTGGTCTCGGAAGCTAAGTAGGGTCAGGTCTGGATAGAGACCTCCTGGGAATTCTGTAGGTTTTGGGCAGTGATGGCTCAATGGTTAAGGCTCTGGGTTACTGAGCAGAAAGTCGGTAGTTTAGTCCCCAGCGCTCCAACCTGCCACTGTTAGGCCCTTGTATCATAGCTGACCTTGTGATCTGACAAACTGGTATATGCTTATACTGTAATGTTTATACACGACTATATCTATATATCTATCTAATATATATATATATATATATATATATATATATATTACAAAGACTTCTCTGTGTTTAAATATTCAAACATTTTGCATTATATTAACAATTATGTTAATTAAAATAAAAATTTTATTCATTTATATAAATGAAAATAGTTTAAATAAAAATTGCAGGTGGATTCAAATTTACCATTTGTGCTTGTATTTAAGCTATTCAGCTTTCTTTCCTATAAGAAACAAGAATAGTTTTAAATAATATTTGCAACAACTAAAAAAAAATAATAGTAGGTAGTATAATAATTACATCTAGAGCTAAAAATGTTAAAGATGTTTGGTTTCTGCCTTTAGGGTAACCCTAAAGGTGAATGTAAGACCATAAAAAGAGGGATTCATTTTACAAGAGGGATCCAACATAAGAAAATACATACACTAAAAATTTTGAGAAACCATTTTGTATCTAGTATAGGTAGTGTAGATAGATAGCAATAGATTTTAATCATTATTAAAGAAAATATTACAGTTGCAGACCTCCTGGCGTATGTCATACATCCCTGGGGGTTCATGGACCCTACTTGGAGAACTGCTGACCTAGCAGATAATAAAAGTCATTCTGCAGAAAATACAGTTTTAGAGTTAATTCACCACTTGGGATTCTGCTGTGTGGACGGCCAACATTGAATCAGCTTGGATCTAACCATAATTTGCTCAGGGAGTAGAGACTAGTCAGTTGCTAATTGGCTAAACTTAAATTACTGTGTGCTGGATCAAGTCTTTGTCCTTTTGTCATGTGTTAGTAATACAGATGGGTGACAAATTCAAGCAAAGTGTATTAGTAAGCTGTTGGGCCACCAGGAGCACCCAGAACAGCTTCATTGTGCCTTGGCATAGTTTCTACACACACCTGGAAGTGTGTTGGTGAGATGAACACCATGCTTCTAAAAGCTATTCCCTCAGTTAGTGTTCTTAGCGCCATCTTAACACGTCACTCCAAAATCTCCTATAGTTACTCAGTTGGCATGAAATTTGGTGACTGTTAAGGCCATAGCATGTGCTTTAAATCATTTATGTCCTCATCAAACCATTAAGTGAACCTTGTATCCTGTGGATGGGGGTGTGCTCATACTGGAACTGACCAATGCCATCAGGATAGAAATGTTTCGTCATAAGATAAAGGTGATCAATCAGAAGAACTTTTTTATTGACTTGTAGTGACTCTATGGGGAGAACTGGACCCAAATATTGGTGACAAACAAAATGCCCCCGAGGATCTGCAGCCTTGTGTTTCCCCACTCCTTTACACTGGGTTTCTTTTGTCTCCTGGTTATGTGTTTAATGCAGGATCTCAGAATATATGGACTTGAGCCCAGCTGAGGTGGTGGGGCATACCTGCTACCACTTCATCCATGTGGAAGACCTAGATACCATCCGGCAAAGCCACGAAGACTGTGAGCCTCTCTTTCTTTCTTTTTTTTTGACACTATTTCTTCCTCTTTTCCTTTTTTATTGTTTGTACATTTGCCTGAGTCTCAACAGCTTATAATTAGAAACTAATAAAAAATACAGAGAAATCAGAATGCAAGCACAAAGATCAATGAAAGTCTTTGTGAGGCCCAGTGCGGGATTTAATAGACGGGAAACGAAAGTTATTACAACAGAGCAGAAAAAAATAGACAGCTAACAGGAGATGAAGAAAAACCTGACAGTTTGATTATAAAAAAAGCCAGATGCCCTCAGTGTCACTCTGCACCCAAAGCAATCCAAAAGAGAAGCATGAAAGTGTAAAAAGTCCAACAGCATTTTTGTCAACAGCGCCCCCTATGAACTGCATGCAGCTTTCATTGAGGTGCCTGAATTCTGTAATCCTATTATGATTTTTGTGCCCAGACCCTTTTTGTTAATGTGTGTGTTCATCAGTGCTGAGGAAGGGTCAGGTTGTGACTGGTTACTACCGCTGGCTGCAGAGGAGAGGCGGGTATTTGTGGGTTCAGTCGTGTGCCACGGTGTCCATCAACCACAAAGCACCCCATGAACGTAACGTCATCTGGGTCAACTACATACTCAGGTCAGCTCTCTAATGGCTTCATGGGAGATTTGTCTGCCCTGCGTCCATTTTATTTAAGAAGAGGGTCATTGATTGCCCTCTCATTGCATTCGTGTGTGTGTGGGTGTGTATGCTTGAATGTGTCAAAAAAAATGCTAATAAGCTCAAACAACTCAGCTCCTGCATCCCTGTGAGTGTATGTGTGTATCACGAACACACACACATACACATAAAGCAGACAATAACCAGACGAGCAGGCTGAATTACAATGATAATTGGGCTGGCGATATATAATTACACCAAATGGATGTCAAGATTTTCTGGCTGAATGGTGTTTTAGTTAATTAACACTGTAATTATGAGAGCTAATTAACTTCTACAGCACCCTGTTGGAGCAGCCCTCTTAACAAGGGCTTTAAGTGTGTTTCTGCATGGAAAGGAGGTGTGTGTACAGTGTGCGTGAGAGGCGGGGGCTGGGCTGGGGGGGTAAAATGATTCAATCCTCTGTCATTTGTGTCTACTGTGGAGAAGAATACATGTTGTCTATTAATTGCTCATGGCCCTAATGGGTCATTTAACATATTTAATCAAGTGGGAGCAAAAATGGCACCTGTGATGTAGCCTGATGTTCAAGTCTAACAAAATAATCATTCAAACAGACTGTAAACAAATTTTCTAATGGACAGTTTGTTTGAATATAATCTTTCTCTGTATATTTCTCCTCTCTCAGTCGGACAGAAATGCCTGATATGCCACTGGATTTGCTACAGCTCCCAGAAACACTGAAAGCTGAGCGTCTTCGGGCAAACTCTTCCACTCGTGATATCTCTCCAAAGTCACATGGTATGGCATGTAATTGCAAATATTGGCATGTGAAGGAACTCCTGTACTAGACGGAGCCATTTTAAAAAGTTTTCATTCTTCCATTTTTAAAATGAATACTTAATACTTTCATTAACAAATTAACAAGTGTTGGCCTCGACCCATCCTTGCTCTTGAAGGACTAGGCCTTTTTTTGAGGCTCCTTATATACTATGATTAGATGATTGCCTCGCATGTTTCACATCACCTTCTTATTTCAACTCGTCATATCGCTATTAGTCCTAAATTGCCCCTGTCCTGACTTTTCTGGAATGTGTTGCATGCATCAATTATAAAATAAATGTTTATCGTCAAAAAACTATGCAGTCAATTAGGTACAACATCAAATACCTTATCTTTATACGTGTTTTGTTTAAAAAAGTCAAAGTACATTTACAGATCACTCCTCTTTGTTTTTATTTAACATTTTAAATACTGTCCCAGCTTTTTCGGAAGTGGGGTTGTACATAAACACAACATTTTTCTATATTATGTCAATTCTGTCTGCTTTCCAGGCCCGAATGGTGCCCCGCCAACAAAGGGCGGAGTTGGACGAAATGAGTCTGAGCGCAAAGGGAGAGACTCTTGCACTCTCATTACTGCTAGCCAGTCAGATAACAGGAGGAAGAGGCCTTACCACTCCAGCCCTGAAAACACACCTCCACAAACAAGGAGACAACAACTCGAGGTCTTCCGACATAGAGAGGACAGCCTTTCAGGCTCCTCGGACTCAGCCAGTGACAGTGAAGCTGAAGAAGAGGAAGAGGAGGACAAGGAAGAGGAGTGGGAGCACAATGGCAAGAGATTGAAGACCGATGCGGGAGCCTCTAAGAAGAACAGTGAAACTGTGAAAGTGCGTAATGGTCGTGCTGTAATTCAGCAGCTGAAGAGTGTGGTGACCAGCAGCTCCAGCTCTAACGTTAAAACTGAGCAGGAGATGTTGAGCACTGGAGTTTGTTCAGCCACTGGAGGGCGATGGAGCAACACTCAGTCCACCAGGGGTATAAATGGCAGCAGCCCCCCATCCCAAGATTCCGAGTCAGTCACTACAGAAGCTTCAGCTAAAGGTCTTTTCAGCCCTCCTTCACCCATCTCAGCTTCACCCCTGCCTAGGGAGGATCGACTCCATGGAGGCCGCACGCCTGATTACGAGCTTCTTCAGAGACTAGCTGCGGGTGGAGCAGCCGGGCGTGTGCTGTTCCACCCTCTCGCTCTCGGCCCTCCAGGGCCTCAGAGCCTTTACGCTCCGAGCACCATACGCTACGCCCCTCCGGAGCTGCCCACTGCCCATGCTGAGGGGCCACGCATGGACCACGCGCCCAAATCACCCACTTTCTTTCCACACCTGCAGAGAATCGCTGCTCTACCACCCTTCAGCGGCTTCTCACCTTCAGAGCCTCCCTTCGCTCCATCCCTTCCCTTCTGCATGAACGGACTGAGAGGAGCAGCAGGGACAGATGAGGACTGAGAAAACTGAGACTGTAAATAAGAGAGAGATGAAAGAGATAGGTAGCACAACACTGGTAAAAAATAAATAAAAATAATGAAGGAAATGAGAGGGAAGAGGTGCAGGCTTGTCATACAGTCTTCCCAGCATCCTTTCCGGGTAGCTCATGCGTTTGCACAGGTCTTCCTCTCTCTGGATATGCAGGAAAAGCCATACTGTACAAATGGAGATCATCACACAGACAGACCCATTCATATAAAACTCCATAAGGGAATATTTACAGTAATTAAAAGAAATGGCCCTTTGAATGCAAAGGCATATCAAGACATTTGCCAAACAAAAAAAAATGGATGAAATAAGAAAGCACAGTCCCTTCATGGAGTCACGACTAAGCCTCTTTTACAGATTTAAACACTAGTATTTTTTTTCTACAAAAACATGCAGTATTAGTCTCTTATTCTCATAAGCATACAGGAAATGAATAACTAGAGACAGTGCAACCATATTTAAAATATTTGGTATTTAAAGACTGCAAAAATGCAAGGCTCCAAAGCCCTATACACATATTGTGAACAAACTTACTGTCATGAACTTTAACTAACCTCTTATATGGATTTAGGGTCAGTTTGGTGGGAGGGTGAAAACACTGTCTTTCATCATCATCCGTCACATCCATGCACTTACGTTCAAGCGTCTGGCTTTGAAAATATAGCACTTCATTAATGACCACACTGTCCCTTTTTCTCTAGTGTATGAAAAAAAGAAGTTGATAAGGCTGTGGTCAATAAAAAGTACTTTTTTTTTTATCAAACTGAAAAAAAATGTGAAAGAACGAAGAAGTGGTCCTTACAGTTAAAACATTCAGATAAAGGCATACTACACTGTTCTGATATTCTGTGTGCAGATTCTTTGTTAACAAAAAAAAAGGGTTTATGTGAAAAATCCTATCATTTTTATGTGTCTGTGCCAAAAGAATCATTTTTAAATGTAAATGGCCATATGTTTTCACTCTAAACGATAAGCCTTTTGTGTTTTACTTATTAGTGCACATATGTTGTGAGTGAGGCAGTGAATCACTGCTTGAAAGAGTGAGTGAGTAAGTGAGTCAGTGAATCACTGATTGAAAAATTGAGTGTGTGTGTGAGTGAGTCAGTGAATCACTGATTGAAAAAGTGAGCCAATGAGTCAGTGAGTGAATAAGTGAGTCTCTGTGTGTGTTTGTGTGCGCGTGTATTATAGCGAGGACACACACACACACACACACACGTGTGTTCTATGTTTCATGAGATTGTGGTCTCTTTAACTTTTTCCATCACTGTGAATCTAACCTTTTTATGTTGAAATGTTTGTGAAAACGCAATGGTATCAACATTAAATGAAAAGAAAAATCTGTAAAGATTATTATAATGATAATACAGATGACAGATAATAAACTCTATTCCTGTAGTGGATTTTTTCCCCCCCTCTTTAAGTTTACAAGGTCCATGTTCACATGAGAATAAACTCTAGCCGTACTGAAAGATATTTTTGTAGAGCTGAGCATCTGTATACAGATTTTGTCCAAAAAAGGACTTTACACTTTAATTACTGACATGAAAGGAATAGAAAGCAAATCTTTAACTCTTCCGCTCAAGTAGGAACACAAACAACTTAATCATTTTAAACAGACTGAGTAATATGAGCTTAATTTTCTCCACCAAAATACGACCAGAATTTTTTAATTATGTGACACCATCAAGCTGCACACATCAACATTTTGTTAGTTCTGAAAAGCCACTGCCGTACTGAAATTAATCCACGCCATTTTCCTCAACAGAGTTTCAGAATCATACAGATCATAGGCTCCCTATTGGCCCACAGGTCTGAGGCTCATGAAAGTTTTTCATGATCAATTTGATGTGCTACAAATTGAGAGTAACAATGAAGAAAAGCATGTACTGCTTTCCCCTTCAATGGACTTACTTTTCAGCCCTGTTCATTTTATTCCAGGCTGGTCTGACTGTTGCTTTAGTTGAGAAAGCAGAAGTGTGGTTCTTTTAGTTGTCTTCCTCGTTGTTGTAGAAACAGGTCAAAAAAGACAAATGCTACAGTTACACCACACATGCAGATAGTTAACAAATTAAAGGTAAGTTCAGAAGCTTTTGGGGCATTTGTTCCACTGCCATGATTTGGGTCCACGTGAAGAGAAGTGTCAGTGCAAAATTATTGGGAGTTCTTCTGGCTGATCATCTTTATCCCATTGATCCTGATGAGAGTGGTCTCTTCCAGGATGACTCCGCCCCAATCCACAGGACATGAAAGATCACTGATTTGATGTGTATGAAAATGCTATAAATTATATGCTATGGCCTTCACAGTCACCAGACCTTGACCAAACTGAACACCTCTAGGAGATCTTGGAGTGATGTATTAGACACCGCTCTTCACCCCATCATCAACACACAAACTGGGGAAATACATTTTGTAAAAATGGTGTTCATCGCTTTAGTACACTTCAGGGTTTTGCAGAATCTGGGTTAGGGTTAACCTTAACCTCTAGCTGTTTTTTAGTCACGTGTCTGTGTGTTTTTGTAAAAAAATAAATAAATAAATAAATAAATAGTAGTCCCATATCTGAAAGAATATCTGGACACATGAAGAGCTTAATTTACAAATACTACTGACAGAGGAATTATTGAGTGTTCTACAACAACCTGTTTATCGACTGCCCTTATAACTGCCTTTGGATAAGCAAATTTCATGTAAACAGGTTTTTGTTCTTTTCTCACTACAAGAAAATGTGTTCTGAATCTCTCTGGTAATCACACCTACTCTACAGATATTATATAGGATTAGACGGGGTGCTAACCTTTAACTTCAAGAAGATCATCCAGGACATGTCTAGACATCAGGACAAAAACCATCAAATGTAGACCGGGTGAAGCGATATAGTGGCTCAGCTCGGTCTAAATCTAGTCATACAGCTCTAATGTTTGTCATTTCATCATCCTCTTCATGAGTACAGCGATCTGAACAGCACTACTGGTAATCTGCATATAGATTTACAACTCACAGCTTTGAAGCTTGCTCGGTTAGAAGCCCACTGTCAAAGTAACGGGCCGCAGGGTCGAGACAAAAGGCGGACAGAGTGATTGAAACGCGAGGCGTGCGAGTTATGGCAGCCCTGTTGTGTTGTTTCAAGGAACCCCAGGGAGGGGCTATGACATTGAAGACGGGTTAAGTCCTGTTTTACATTCAAGTGGCAGGCCCCAGTTCATTAGTGTGAGGATCATTCCCTCCTGACGACTAAAGGAATTGCATACTAAAGAAGTAGAGTTGTTGGGTAGAAAAGGCGAACGACGTGTCACTCCGTGCACGCGTGTGCACGCATACAATAACTAGTGTCAGTGAATTCCTTTAGAAGAACATCCTCTTTGCACACTCCGTGACAATCCTCAATCGTCTTGATCAATGGGGTACAGATGTCTTTGCTGGGTTTTGGTCTTTGTTTTGTCCTCTCAAAGTTTCAAAGTGAGCCTTAATTTCTCTCTTCATGAGATCTTCAGGATTGACCAGACTCCAGCTGCAGACCCTCATCTTTTATGAACTCTGGTCAGGTACAGCTGGGAATGTGAGGTCTGGCCAGAGTGTGTGTTTGGGTGCTTTGCCCTTTAGCCGTGTGGAGGCCCCCGCAGAGACTCTGCATGTAAAACAGAGCTGCGCAGTCAGATGCAGCCAAGGGAGGGGTGGAAAGAGAGGGAGATATAAGAAGACAAGGCTGCAGGCCCAATGCTGCACTGAGACACTCCCAGAATCAGTAACGAACCAACTGCGCCAAAAGCAAGAAGTGGGACTTACAGGAGTTTTAAAAAGGCAAAGAGGCAATAGGTACAGAGAACTGAGATGTTCCTTATGTGCTTGATTGAAGTCTGGTAAGCAGAATTGAAGCTAAAGTACCACTACAGATCATGGTGTGATAGAGTTCAGGAGATGCCCACACCGCATCTTAGTGATGAGGTTTGCGGCAAAGTTGGGTTTCTTTGTTGTTGTTTTTTTTGCCCCCCAACCCCCAACCAAAAAATGAAAAAATTGCAATGCTTTTCAAATGCATATGAGGCCTCACTGGTGTGACAATCAACACTAGACATCTACAGTACTTTGGAGGACAAAAACGAAGCACAGAATTTGTGAAAGGCCAAGCTCAGTCCTTACTACCTTCATATGAGACAAAGCATCCACAAGGTTTTCTCTCATACTAATCATCTGTCATTTCCAGTTTAACAAGTCATCCGAAATGATGAGACAATCACACTTGCTCTGCTCACTCTATAGTCCCGTTTATGTACATATTCATAGCCTCATTATGTACAGCAAATAGCACTGAAGGTCATGCATCACCAGTTTGTAATCCCTCGATAACCATGCACCAAAAAAACCCAATGAATGTCATTTGGCAATCCAGTTTTTAAAAAATAAGAGCTGAATTTTCTATTCTTTTACATACTGCTGTGAATGAACTGTTCAACTAAAGTCACAGAAAACTTTCTTCAGTGGTCGATGGTGAATTGGAGAATCAAAAGCTAGCTATAAGCCCTATCCAGTGCATTGTCTATGAACTTACTCTACATGACAAGCAAAATAAATAAATACATACTGAAATACAATTGAATAACTGATTGGATCTCAGCACACAAATAGCCTCAAATTTGCAGCTTGACACAGAGGTACAGTGAGGGGAAAAAAGTATTTGATCCCCTGCTGAAAAAGTATTTGATCCCCTGCTTTTGTACGTTTGCCCACTAACAAAGAAATGATCAGTCTATAAGTTTAATGGTAGGTTTATTTGAACAGTGAGAGGCAGAATAAACAACAAGAAAATCCAGAAAAACGCATGTCAAAAATGTTATAAATCGATTTGCATTTTAATGAGGGAAATAAGTATTTGACCCCCTCTCAATCAGAAAGATTTCTCGCTCCCAGGTGTCTTTTATACAGGTAACGAGCTGAGATTAGGAGCACACTTTTAAAGGGAGTGCTCCTAATCTCAGTTTGTTACCTGTATAAAAGACACCTGTCCCCAGAAGCAATCAGTCAATCAGATTCCAAACTCTCCACCATGGCCAAGACCAAAGAGCTCTCCAAGGATGTCAGGGACAAGATTGTAGACACAAGTCTGCAATGGGCTACAAGACCATTGCCAAGCAGCTTGGTGAAAAGGTGACAACAGTTGGTGCGATTATTCGCAAATGGAAGAAACACAAAAGAACTGTCAATCTCCCTCGGCCTGGGGCTCCATGCAAGATCTCACCTTGTGGAATGATCATGAGAACAGTGAGGAATCAGCCCAGAACTACACGGGAGGATCTTGTCAATAATCTCAAGGCATCTGGGACCATAGTCACCAAGAAAACAATTGGTAACACACTACACCGTGAAGGACTGAAATCCTGAGTGCCCGCAAGGTCCCCCTGCTCAAGAAAGCACATATACATGCCCATCTGAAGTTTGCCAATGAACATCTGAATGATTCAGAGGACAACTGGGTGAAAGTGTTGTGGTCAGATGAGACCAAAATGGAGCTCTTTGGCATCAACTCAACTCACCGTGTTTGGAGGAGGAGGAATGCTGCCTGTGACCCCAAGAACACCATCCCCACGTCAAACATGGAGGTGGAAACATTATGCTTTGGGGGTGTTTTTCTGTTAAGGGGACAGGACAACTTCACCGCATCAAAGGGACGATGGACGGGGCCATGTACCATCAAATCTTGGGTGAGAATCTCCTTCCCTCAGCCAGGGCATTGAAAATGGGTAGTGGATGGGTATTCCAGCATGACAATGACCCAAAACACATGGCCAAGGCAACAAAGGAGTGGATCAAGAAGAAGCACATTAAGGTCATGGAGTGGCCTAGTCAGTCTCCAGACCTCAATCCCATAGAAAATCTGTGGAGGGAGCAGAAGGTTCGAGTTGCCAAACGTCAGCCACCTTAATGACTTGGAGAAGATCTGCAAAGAGGAGTGGGACAAAATCCCTCCTGAGATGTGTGCAAACCTGGAGGCCAACTACAAGAAACGTCTGACCTCTGTGATTGCCAACAAGGATTTTGCCACCAAGTACTAAGTCATGTTTTGCAGAGGGGTCAAATATTCAATTCAATTAAATTTTATTTGTATAGCGCTTTTTACAATGGACATGGTCTCAAAGCAGCTTTACAGAAATATCAACATGGTATACAGATATTAAAGGTGTGAATTCATCCCAACTGAGCACGCCACTGAGTGGCGACGGTGGCAAGGAAAAACTCCCCAATATGTTTTAAGAGGAAGAAACCTTGAGAGGAACCCGACTCAGAAGGGAACCCATCCTCATCTGGGTAACAACAGATAGTGTGAAAAAGTTCATTATGGATTTATATGTAGTCTGCATGGCCTTAGGAGCAGCCGTAGTCCCAGCAGTCTGGAATTGGAGAAGATTTGAGCTCCTTCCAGAGGCAGAAAGGATCTGGATCTCTAGTATCTCCATAAATTCGTGTGGGGCTTGGCAAAAGGAGAGAGGGAGAAAAAAGATTATTACGATTGTGAAGTAGTAAAATAGAATCTAGTCAGGGTAGGCTTGAGTAAACAAATACGTTTTAAGCCTAGACTTAAACACTGAGACTGTGTCTGAGTCCCGAACACTAATAGGAAGACTGTTCCATAACACTGGGGCTTTATAAGCGAAGGCTCTTCCCCCTGCTGTAGCCTTCACTATTCGAGGTACCGTCAAATAGCCTGCATCTTTTGATCTGAGTAGGCGTGGCGGATCACAGAAAACCAAAAGGTCACTTCGATATTGTGGCGCGAGACCGTTTAGTGCTTTATAGGTTAATAGAAGTATTTTAAACTTAATGCGAGATTTTACAGGGAGCCAATGCAGTCTGGATAAGATCGGGGTGATGTGGTCGTATCTTCTAGTTCTAGTTAGGACTCTAGCAGCTGCATTCTGGACTAATTGGAGTTTATTTATATTCCTACTGGAACATCCAGACAGTAAGGCATTACAGTAATCTAATCTAGAGGTGATGAATGCATGAACCAGTATTTCTGCATCATGTAGTGACAATATGTTTCTTATCTTAGAAATATTTCTGAGATGAAAGAAAGCTATCCTAGTAATATTATCTACATGAGCATCAAATGATAGACTGGAGTCAATAATCACTCCAAGGTCTTTAACTGCTGTACATGATGAAACAAAGACTTATTTCCCTCATTAAAATGCAAATCAATTTATAACATTTTTGACATGCGTTTTTCTGGATTTTCTTGTTGTTATTCTGTCTCTCTCTGTTCAAATAAACCTACCATTAAAATTATAGACTGATCATTTCTTTGTCAGTGGGCAAACGTACAAAATCAGCAGGGGATCAAATACTTTTTTCCCCCTCACTGTATGAGGTCAACTTCACTGCTGCTTAAACACCACAATGAGAACTTCAGTTAACACTATAGCTCTGTGGATTGAAACAGCACCGGATCATTTCATTTCTCTCCATCTAAAACACTCAAGAATAAGAGAAAGTGTACAGTTAACAGGTCAAAACAGGAAACACACAGGAAAGCATGGACACGCGTTTTTTTTACATAAAAAAAAAATGAAGATGCATTTATATACATGCAAGTGTGTTAACTTGGATATCCTGTTTTTCCTGAAACGAGAGAAAATCATATTTAAAAGATTCAATTCCAATTCCACTGAAAGACAACCCAGTATTATGTGTAGATTGGTTTTGCACAGTCTTTTACAGTGATGTTTGTTGGTAAATTTAGCTCTACTGTACTCATGCTCAGTGCACGTGAATCGAAGAGTGCTTTGGCGGAATGCGCATTGTGATGACATCTCATGTCCAAATCGGCAAAAAATCTGCGTCAATTTTGAAAAATTGCAAACTCCTCTGAATATTGCAGAGATTGTTTGATTTTGCGATCATGAAACCGTGAAATCATCGAGGGACTGATTACTTCCACATTGTAAAGAATTGTTTCCTACAAGAAATGAGTTCTCTTTGATTCCACATCAGTCTCTGACTCATCACCTGAGGAAAAAAATCCCTCAATTGCGACTTTAATACACGAGCCTCATCATCTCTTCACTCGACTGATCTCTGTTCAAGCGAACATCGGTGGGGAAATAATCACTGATTAATCCAGTCAGTCCTGTTCAGTAGACTAAATTACTTCTTATTGTGTTAATGTGAAAGTCCTCTGCTTTTTTGAGGTCACAGGAGCATCATGGACATCTTGATAACACGGTTATCTCAATACAACAGAAGACTAAAGTTAAACTCATGCCCATATCGCTATGGCATGTTACTCTACAACAACTTGACCAAATCGTGTTATCCAATATTGTCAAGAAATTACACTTAGCTAGCAAAGTTTTATATTTGATTTGATCTTTATGCAGACTCACGGTTTTGCATTTGCCACCAGTTTGTTAAACAGGCTCCTTACCTTACGTCATCTATTGCAGAGAGAAAGTCTAGGCAAGGTTATAAAGAAGCCTAAATAAAAACATTTCCACATCATTTTGGTAAAATTTTATTGTTTTCTTAAATTAGGGATGTCAAAATATATTCCTAGCAGAAAAACAATTTTGCGTTATCCTTTTTGTCTGTTTTCCAGAATATAACTGGAAAAATAGTTTACTCTGGAAGGGATATTGTTTCATTTAAAAGCCATAAAGTCAAGGCCCTAGATCAACAATAGAAACTCTACAGACTAAAGCAGGCAGCCATTAGAACCACTTTACTCTTCGGGGGCAAAAAGGTCCCTAAAGGTTTTTTGACAGTTACAACATCTACATAGAACGTTTTCTGAAAGGGAAACACTCTGTTGTAGGCTTCCAAATAAAAACAAAAGTTTCCAGAGATAAACAAGCTGCAAAAAACCTTTCAAGAGACTAGATCTTACATTCCCCCCCCCACTAACATTGTACAAGAGAATAAATAATAAAAGTAAGGAATCACCAGTGGTTACTTCTTATAAGTAAAACCTCTGTCATTCTAATCCATGTCCTTTTGCTGATTTGGAGAAACAAGTCTACTTTGATCATTAATTCTAGTACTGCACCAAAGACACAGCCGTTAAAACCCACTTCAAAACCAAAACTAATGGAAGTGTTTGAGTGTTTGAATACACATTAGCATGCAATGTATCTGGTTAGTTTCCTTACTTCAGGCTTAGGTTGACATTTTTCCAGCCTGGATATTAGCTCCGCCTCCTGACACAGGCACGATCAGCTCTGCACCCTTACCTTAATAGGCAACTCAAGGTATACACTGAACACATCGGGTAGGATCAGACAGGGGGAAAGTAGGAAGTCTTCAGTTTTCTCTGAAACTGCAATACCTAATGCAGACAACAGAGTGCTCTAAAAAGTACAAACTGCTCCTTTAAGTTAAATCCAAAATCCTGCTGAAAACCTAGAGGGCCTTTTTTATTTATTTATTTATATATATATATTTTTTAAAACCAATTCAAATTGGACACACTAATTGCTTCAAATAGATATAATACACCTTATAATATTTATACACACACACATACACTAATTTATCTATATTGCAAAGAAAAGAGTATTCATGACCTTGATCCTTGTACACCCAGACCAGGACAAAAACCAGTTTACAGTATAACCATTAAACGTCCTCATTCTGTCCAACATGAAAATAAACTCTACTGTCTTTCAAGAATTAGAAATGAGATCAGAATTCTGATCCAAGTGCACAGCTCCAGAGCGTAGGTGACTCTTCATTACTTCTCTTGGCCTCTCTCGCTCCCGTGGCGTCCATCTCGCCGAGCCTTACATTCTGCACACTCGCCTCCATCGTCGGCACCTTCCTCCTCCTCCTCGTCCTCGTGGATAATTTCTACTTCGAGGCGGCCAATGTAGAGAGAGACGGCACACAGCCACAAGAGGGCAGCGCTGGACACCACAGCTGTGTGGAGCAGCACAGAAGGCAGAGAAAGCAGCATGATTCTCCTCAGAGTCAGCAAACTGGCTAAGTAGGAGCCTCCGCCGAATGATACGCACACTCCACCCAGGATGAAAAAAGCTTTATAAAAAAACAAGGATGAAAAGTATTTAACACAAATCTACAGAATTTGTAATACTTATTTAAATCTCTATCCAAAGTTGTAAACAAAACATTAAAATACTAAAATGTTTAAAAAAAAATTTTGTCAGTGTTGAATTCTTAAATATTTACAGCTGCTTGTGTGATTGACACTCAAATGAATCATGTGTCAATGTGATTTAACAAAGAAAAATATAACTGTTGATATGGTGAAGCTTTCTGTAAAGAGACATTTATTTAACATTTATGGAAAGTGTCTCCACTAACACCAAGTTTTCCTCTTACACTCAAATATGTTTCCTCAGTAACATGTCAAGCTGCATATATTTTGGTTTTATTAACTTCGAGAGCGTGAGAGAAAAATAAATAAATAATCAGTAGTAGAATAGACAAGGAAAAAGAGAAACTAATAAGTAGTACCATATCCTGCTTCTCTTCCTACGTCACTCTGCACAAACGCAATAACTCCGATCCCAGTAGAAAGCAAACCATTTCGGAACCATGACAGGAATCCTGAAATAAAACACTAACTTTTACAATGCCCTCGATACTACACACTACTCCAAGGAAGACTTTTTGAAGCGAGACAAAACAGCAGACTAAAATGGCTGGGTTTAACTACAGATTAGAAAACAAGTCTCATAAAAGGCTGTTCCTATTATTATTACTACTATTATTATTATTATAAACCATCAAAATTGAAAATAAAAAAAATACTTTAATCAGATGCGTTCTGCTCAACATATTTGAAATGAGCACTAATCAATTTTGTTGTTGTTGTGGTTTTAACTGTAAATGTAAATGTTGTGGTTTGGGATGAAGCTCATTTCCAGGCTGGAAGCCTGTAACAGAACCATCCAAATCCAATCCAGTAGCATGCCAATAGTGAGAATCTCTCTTTTTTTTTGGAAACTTGTGGGAGTTTTCCTAACAGGCAAACCAAACCAAAAACTGGCTCTACAAGTTCAAAATAAATTGCTGAGCCAGTCAGCGGAGAAGCGAGTTAAAACTGACAGGAACCTCCCAGGACAAAGGTGGAATCTTTATATGATGGGATCGGTGCATAACCAAGTATCTACTAGAATATTTTTTATTGTTTTTTTAAACAGCAGATTAAGAATCTTTAGTTTATTGATCGACCCTTTTAAACATTACACACTGTACTGTTAATACAACACTGGTTATGAGACTGACTAGTACTCACGTTAGACAGGTAAAGTTCACTCACCTGTTTCATGCGACTTCCTCAGCATCTGTGAAAAATCACCGCAAAGAAAAAGAAGAGGGTTAAAGTTCACTCACTACTGTACACCCTGTAATTCTCCATGTAATACAGGTGACACACTCACCTGTATTTACACATTACCCCTTTCACCTGTATATTTGTGAGCAATGTTTATATTACCAACACCACAAGTTACATACATTTTAGTAATAAATTCCGCTGGAAAAAATGTATGCCTTCAAAACTTTGAGCTGTGTGCTGAGTGGCTGACTTATTTACTACAAGAAAATAGATTTATTAATTTTTTTATAATAATTCCTTTATTCCTTCGTTGATGGAAACGTTGACTACCTCCGTTTTGATGGATGACGTTAGCAGCTTTCTAATTTCACTTCACAGTATGAAGATGCTAGGAAACATCGCTGACTGAACAATACTAACGTTTCCCTATTTGTCTCTCATCTTCATTCCTGAGAACAGTTTATATCATACGCCTATATTCCCTCAAATCTCAAACGTGACATATTTGAATAAGACTCACAGCTCAAGGCTACCCATTTGATCTCAACCTCATGTTACTGCATGTCTGGAATCGCTCATGTTCTCCCAGTGTCCATGTGGGTTTCCAAAAACATGCCAGTAGGTGGATCGGCTACAGGAAATTGCCCTTAGGTGTGAATGAGTGTGTGAACACGTGTACATGTCGTGCTCTATAACGGACTGGAATCCCATCCAGTGTTTGTCCTCGCCTCACGCTTCCGCTCCTCCATGAATAAAGAGCTTATCGAAGATGAAGGAATCATAATATTGCTACAGAATTATATGGTTGCTAAATATGAATGCAACCAGAGTCGAAGTAAATAAATGCACAAATAAGGCACCGTAGTATACAACAAAGTTTATGCATGCATATGAACAGGGACTCTTTTATATATATATATATATATATTAATGCAAAAACAAACAAAAAACGATTTTATTGAATTAATCGAGGAAGCCAAATTGCGCCAACACAAACACTATTAAACATGCGGATGTGTTGAACAGCTTCACATATAGCATACTACTCTACTATACAGTACGTCAGAATAGTAGGCGTCATCAGTACTGTTAATGGTGCACCATAACGACTGTGCTATTCGTGCACACCGATTAGTACACACACACACACCGATTAGGGCGCACACACACATACACCGATTAAGCGCCACACACACTGATTAGGCGCACACACGCGCATACAACACACACACACCGATTAGTACACAAACACGTACACGGTGTGTACTACCGATAGTACACACACACACACACACACACACACACACACACACACACACACACACACACACACACACAAAAACGATTAGTAACACACACCGATAGTACACACACAAACACACACACGATTAATACACGATACCAATAGTAAACACACACACACACACGTACACGTGTACACACATACTCTGTACACAACTACGATTAGTACACACAACGTACACCGATTAGTACACACACACACCACATTACGATAGTACACACACACGTACACCGATTAGGGCGCACACACACGTACACCGATTAGTGCGCACACACACGTACACCGATTAGGGCGCACACACACGTACACCGATTAGGGCGCATACGTACCCATTAGGGCGCACACACACGTACACCGATTGGGCGCACACGTACACCGATTAGGGCGCACACACACCGATTAGGCGCTACACACGACACGATTAGGGCGCACACCACACACACACACACCGATTAGTACACACACGAACATAGTACAACATACCGATTAGTACACACACAACACCGATTAGTACACAATATACACACACACATACAGTTAGTACACACACACGTACACAATTATACACACACACACACACACGACACCGATAGGCGCACACACCACGCACCGTACGATTGAGGCAGCACACACGTACCGATTAGTACTACTACCATTAAAACACACACACCGATTAGTACACACACACACACACACACGATAAATACACACATACACCGATAGTACATTAGTACACACACACACACACACACACACACACGTACACGATTAGTAAAAAACACACACCGATTAGTAACACACACACCGATTAGTAAACACACACACACAGCGATTAGTACACACACACACAACCGGTTAGTACACACACACACACACCCGATTAGTAACGCACACACACACACACCGATTAGTACACACACACACACACAGTACACACATACACCGATTAGGGTACACGATAGTACACACAACCATTAGGCGCGCACACACACACACACACCGATTGGTAAACACACCGCATAACCGATTGGGCGCACACACACACACACACACACACACACACACCGTTAGTAACACACAACGCATTACACTGATTAGGGCGCACACACACACACACACGATTAGTACACACACACGTACACCGATTAGGCGCACACACGTACACCGATTAACACATACATACACGATTAGTACACACACACGTAACCGATTAGTGCACACACACACAACACCGATTGGGCACACACACGTACCATAGGGCACACACGTACACCGATGGGCACACACACGTACACCGATTGGCGCACACACACCTACACCGATTAGTAAACACACACACCCGATTAGTACACACGTACACTGTTGTGTGTACTACAATAGTAAACACACACACACACACACACCGATTAGTAACACACACACACACACACACACCGATTAGTACACACACACACACACACCGATTATACCATTAGTACACACACACGACACCCGATTAGGGCGCACACACGTACACCAAGGCACACGTACACCGATTAGGGGCACACACACACACACCGATTAGTACACACACTTACTACCATTAGTAAAACACACACACACACCGATTAGTAACACACACAACACACACACACACACACACACCGATTAGTAACACACACACACACACACCAAAACACACGTACACGATTAGTACACACACACACACACACACGATTAGTACACACACACACACACACACACCGATTAATACACACACACACACACACGATTAGTACACACACTACACAGTACACGTACGATTAGTACACACACACACACACACACCGATTAGTACACACACACGACACCGATTAGTAACACACACACACACACCGATTAGTACACACACGACACGATTAGTAACACACACACACACCGATTAGTACACACGCACACCGTGTACACACACGCACACCGATTAGTAAAACACACACACACACCGATTAGTACACACACACACGCAACACCGATTAGTACACACACACACACACACACACCGATTAGTACACACACACACACACACACCGATTAGTACACACACACACACACGATTAGTACACACATACACCCGATTATACACACACACACACACACACACACCGATTAGTACACACACACACACACACACACACACACACCGATTAGTACACACACACACACACGATTAGTACACACACACACGATTAGTACACACACACACACCACACAACGATTAGTACACACACACACAACCGATTAGTACACACACACGATAGTACACACACACACACACACACCGATTAGTACACACACACACCGATTAGTACACACACACACACACACACACACCGATAAGTACACACACACACACACACCGATTAGTACACACACGTACCGATTAGTACACACACACGATTAGTACACACACCGATTAGTATACACACACACACACACACACACCGATTAGTACACACACACGATTAGTACACACACACACACACACCAGTACACACACACACACACACACAGTACACACACACACACCGATTAGCACACACACACACACACACCGATTAGTACACACACACACACCGATTAGTACACACACACACACACCGATTAGTACACACACACACACACCGATTAGTACACACACACACACACACCGATTAGCACACACACACACACACGATTAGTACACACACACACCGATTAGTACACACACACACCGATTAGTACACACACACACACCGATTAGTACACACACACACACACCGTTAGTAAACACACACACACACCGATTAGTAACACACACACACACCGATTAGTACACACACACACACGATTCGTAAAACACACACCGATTAGTACACACTACACACACACCGATTAGTACACACACACACACACACACCGATTAGTACACACACACACACACCGATTAGTAACACACACACACCGATTAGTAACACACACACACACCGATTAGTAAACACACACACCGATTAGTACACACACACACACACACACACACCGATTAGTAACACACACACACACACACCGATTAGTAACACACACCTAGTACACACACCGATTAGTACACACACACACACACACCGATTAGTAACACACACACACACACACACCGATTAGTACACACACACACACACACACGATTAGTACACACACACACACCGATTAGTACACACACACACACACACACACACACGATTAGTACACACACACACCGAGTACACACACACCGATTAGTAACACACACACCGATTAGTACACACACACACCGATTAGTACACACAAACCGATTAGTACACACACACACACACACACACACCGATTAGTACACACACACACACCGATTAGTACACACACACACACGATTAGTACACACACACACACCGATTAGTACACACACACAACAAGTTAGTACACACACACACACACAACGATTAGTACACACACACACACACGATTAGTACACACACACAATTAGTACACACACACACACACCGGTTAGTACACACACACACCGATTAGTACACACACACACACACACCGATTAGTACACACACACACAAAACGATTAGTAACACACACACACCGATTAGTACACACACACACACACACACACCGATTAGTACACACACACACACACACCGATTAGTACACACACACACACCGATTAGTACACACACACACACACACACCGATTAGTAACACACACACACACACCGATTAGTCACACACACACACACCGATTAGTACACACACAACACGATTATAAACACACACACACACCGATTAGTACACACACACACACAACGATTAGTACACACACACACACACACACACACACCGATTAGTACACACACACACACCAATTAGTACATTAGTACACACGTACACTGATTAGTACACACATGTACACACACACTGATTAGTACGAATACACACACAGAGAGAGAGAGAGAGAGAGAGGGAGAGAGAGAGAGAGATGTGCAGTAGAGTGCAGCCCAGTGTGAGAAAGCGAAACTTGGTCAACAAGCGCCTCTAGCCGGTCAAAACCAGGAGCAAACACAGAGGTATAAATCCTGATTTCCGCCGGACAGAAGCAAGAAGGTTACATGTGAATGTGAATATACTAATGCAATTTATGTATTTAGAAACCTGCATCTACCAGCGCATCCGCCTTGTCCAGTTCAGTCAGATGTTGTTGTTCCAGTGGTCGTGTTTTCCCCCAGGCTCCTTTCTCCGTC